>OX463780.1:36234660-36492727 GCA_949825025.1 Siphlonurus alternatus
GTCTATTGCACCACCAAAATACACCTGGAAAAATTACTTCCTGTCATTTAATTTTTACTTTCTGCTAATATTTTATGTTTCTATACTTTCCCAACTTTTAACCATTTAATTTTTCTTCCTTCTGTTTATTTGATAATAGGCTTTAAGACAACATCAGAACTTAGTACTTAACTTTGCGTACTTGTCTGTAAAAGGGTGCGACAAACTGGATAGAATGGCGTTTACATGGGAGAGGAAGTTAAGTTCGACAAACAACAAACATGAGGTGTCTGTCTGAAGCACTAGTTATTTTATGTTATCCTATGTACTGAAATCTGTTTATATAAGTTTTTTTCTATCTAACTGTAATGAAAATTTAGCTCACTGGTGTGTGTTCTATATAAGCCATCGTATAGCTTGAAAGGAAAATTATGAGCATGCAACGGGCAACACTTGAGCAAGGAGAGAGAAAAGATTATATAAGAGGCTTTTTATTTGAGGCATCATGACTGCACATATTAAACAAAGAAGAGTCAAATTCATCACACAGGAGTAAGAGCATAATTTTAATTGTGATTCCAAATATTGCACTATTAAATACTGGATGAATCATATTATATGTGAAACATTTATTGTATTTGTTCAGATTTTTAAATACAAACATTTTTAGCACATATTATTAAAAGAATTAGATAACTGTTTTTATCCAATATAGATTTTGTGCGAGTGTTATTCTCAATCTGTAGTGCTGATTACAGAAAAAAAGGTGTACTTTATTATAGTTTGAGAATTTAAATTATATTGATATGATATAATATAATTATTTCTCTCAAATCTTAGTACTATACTGAATATGTGTGTTTAAGACATCATGAAAGCTTCACTGAAAGAGAGTGTAAGTTTTAGTTAAGCAAAATGTGTTTAAAAGCCTTGGGAAAATGACGAAACACATAACATGAAAATAATATTAGATCAAAGTGTTCATGGGAAAATTTCCCATCAACGATGTTATGCAGGTATTCCTTTATCGAGCTCCGACCCACTCTAAGGTATTTCCAGTACCATCTGTGTCGTATCTGAGAACAGCGGAACTGAAGCGTGCATATAGGGTGAGAAGGGAGGGGTAACATTAGATGTATTAGAAGAAGAATTTCTGCATGGGCTGTGCCCATGCTGATATATTCTAGCAATAGCAGAGAAGTGTTTCTCACTTCCATTTATTTTCTTATCTTTTATTGTAATTTTTCTTACTATATAAGAATTTGGGATCCTTTATCTAAGGCCGGTCGCAGACAGAATCGCATGATTTCGCAGCGTATGATAAAAAAAAATAAGAACCTTTGCGATCAGCTGTGCGCGCGCACACAGCTTCGTATCGTATGCTGTCGTATGATAAGAAATTTTAGAACCGGTTCTAAATGAGAAACGTACGTACGATCGTAAGCTTACGATCGTAGAAATAGCGAAATCATGCGATCCTGTCTGCGACCGGCCTATATAATTCTCTAGCGTAGAATACAGTTTAGTCATAAAGAGTGTAGCGTACTTTCTGTCACTCTGAGTTTGACTATATCTATATACCAATGAGGCGACGTTCTTTTACTCCAGTGCTGCTGTATTACGACTTAATAATATTTTCATTGCTTGATAAATAATAGTTATAACAAGTTCTTAAAAAGTTCTGTTTTTTTTTTTTAAGATCTTGGGCTGGAGTCGTAACGTTGTACTGTATACTTTGCACTCATGCCTGGATTTTAAGTGTATAAGTTACACTATACCACCGCCAGCAGAAACATATGGTAGAAAGGTAAAACAGTAATCTGGTTGTTTCAAAGTTACGATCTTTGTCTTGTTTTATTATTGTCACAAGAACTCCAGCTTTTACAAAGTGTAGGGTCTAACAAAATCTTTTATATGTCATATTTTAATGTTTATAATGCTTTTAAATCTAAAATTAATTATTATTATATCTCTAATAATTATGTTAAATGAACATGATCATATGACATCATCGTGACCTTTTTCATATAGTTTCTTGTATAACTGTCGTTCAATATCAAGCTGATTGGACGGAATATAATATTTTTATATCAATTCAGTATCAAAGTGTGAAGTGCGGAGGCTATTTGTAGACACACTTACATGAGACAAGGCGTTATTGGATTGTCTACTTTGATGAGGGTAAAGTGAGGTTGTTACAAGTGGAAACTTTATTACAGAAATTATAGAGGTACATTAAATGAAGCAATTTTAAGAGTCACTTTACTTGACATTACATTTTAGCAGAAAATCTCGTTAGATTTTTTTTAATACTTTTCACAATTACCAATTATCACATATAGTACCATATGCATGCTATTAAGAGTAACATTCACTTCACTCTTGTCACAGCTTCAACCAGTTAATATTATTGATAATTTACTAATGCCTTCCCAAGGATATTTTTAAGAGAAATATTTTTCGGCATCGAGGACGCTTTTAGATAATAATGTGTTTTTCTCTCTCCCTTTTTTTCGCCCTAACCATCACATTATTACTTATAGAAACGTTTCTCTTGTATACTTATATACAGTTGTTGGATTTCACTTTTTTTATTATACTTTATGAGTCTCACTGCTGCCTCATTGAAGTATCATTTACAAAATATTTACTATAATTTCAATCACATAAGAGAATCATTTTTTCCCCCTCTCGCAACGCTACAGGATAGGAATATGAGCCTTGTGGACGATTTTCGTTATAGCTGACGCGTGGTATAACTTGATGCAGTTATATAATTACTTCTCCTCTAAATGTTACATTCCTTCTTGCAAGTAGTGTGCTATTTAACTTCCCAGATTCTATTTGTTTAGACAAAATATTACTTTCTTAAAATCTTTGGTATAATTTACATTATAATTGAAGTCAGTGTGAAATTAAGGATGTAGGCCTAGGAAAATTAGGGTGCTGAGAACTTTGTAGGTATATTTCAGTGAAGTAACTTGCTGAATGTTTTGACTAGTATTTACACAACCCGCCTGTTGACACGCGTGCTTGTATTGCTGGTAGCACACACGCGTGGTATTGCCGGGCAGGGCGAAGGCAGCGGCACGAAGAGGTGAACCACTCGCGCGCACACAAAGCAAGCACCGCGGCCTCAGGCACCAAACAAACTTTATGCCCGTGACGTCACGTAATCAATGAGCTACCGTGCCCGGACCTAAACTTTCTACCTTTTTTTTTATATTTAATTATTCATAAACGCATTATTATTCCTTTGGAAATAATAACATCCTATTAATTAAGAAAAAGTAGAAGGAGGAAATAATAACAGGGTATTAAAAATATATGGTTAAGTAATTTTCCTTTGTAGTCTGGTGTAAAAGATTAAAACTTTTAAAAAGACTTTAAGATAAAGAAGATTAAATAATGTATAGAACAATATATAATATTTTTTTTTAAATTATATAAAATATGGTAAGTAATTTTTCGAAGTCCTATATGGTATAGCCATTAAGTAAAGCCTGGCAAGTATATTTTTTATCGCTGTAATATTACTATCATTAGAAAGCATATTTGTATGTACATTGCAGCTATAGCCGAGGTAAATTTTCCTCGCCAATATTGGCTGTTGCGTCGATGTGTGATCAGCTAATCACAGGGATGTGTGATGCATCGATTGATGGCTTTACAACTGATTGAAATTACTTAGAATATATATTTTTAAAATGTTTTATGTTTCAAAAACATGTTTTATATTTGATTTCGGTTAATTTTTTTAACGAAATGTTGGTCTTGTTTTTCTTATAAAAATTTGTCCTTTGTGTAGCATTATATATTTTATCTATATAATATATATTGTTTCAAAATTTTCAATCAAAGCTTGAAGCTTGAAAGCATTGTACAGTCTTAGTATGATATAATGAAATTGTCATTCTTTACAAGTTGGAGTTATATTTTTTCTTCAGCAGCGACTAAAATTGCTCTCATATATAGTTTTAAATTTATTTTATCCTGCAAAAAAAAAAAAAAAAAAAATTTAAGAACAATAATTTTTAAGCTAAAAATGAAAGTAAAAAAGTCTCTGCTTCGCATTAATTACGCAAGTTGCATGTTTACGGCGGTATAGATAAAAAATTATTTACTCAACATTTAAATTAAGTTCGTCCTTACCATGGACAACAATTAAAACTTTACAAGTTTTTAATTTAAAACTTACGTATTTTATAATTGGTTCATTCAAACTTTCTTCGTTCAATAACTTTTTTTTTATATAGACATAATCATTATGTAATTTAATTTATATAACAATACGGCATTGAAATGTAAAGCAGTACAAAGTAACAATTTTCTCTGTTAAACACAAATTGTATTTGACGAGCAAAGTTCTCTATAATAATATACGTTTCAGTAACAATGATTGGCTTCAGGCGGCAATTTCATGAGCTGACGATAGAGAACGGTGAACTAACAAGTAAGTAGGGAATAAACTTGCAACACAATCGTGCATATACATCGCTATATATAGTTATTACTAATAATCTGAAACTTCCTAACGTTAAAGTACTCATTATGATGGTATACTTGTCAGTCCTGGGACAGTAAAGTATATTTGAATTTCAGCTAAAATTATTATGACAATAATTCGAGCATGTGTAAAGTTCCTCTATTAATTTAACTTCATGATGTTGGTACATTTTTTTACTTGTTATAGAAGGTTAACTATGAGTACTAACTTAAGCTTTTCATTGGTAATTTAAAATAATTTTTAACGTTATAATATATCGTATATATTTATGTTGTTTTAATTTATTTATTTATTTATTATATTTCCCGATTGTCACATAAAATAACAGTTGGCCGGTGATACTAAAACAGTCCTTATATGTACAGAACAAAACGCAACGGGTGAGTCACGCATAGTATCCCTTTTAACAATTATTAATAAAAAATAAAGGAAAACATAACAAAATTACTTGTAACAAGACTATAAATAAAATATCACGTGTATTACACGTGTAATATTACGTGTGTAATTTTCACTATACAGTCCTCGGTCAGTCCTATGAAATATATTATAATTTGTAAAGTACCAATTTTTGACAGTGTTTACAAGCTACACTCATTATTATAACATAAAATTAAGTTAACCGTTTCCCATGCATGTTCCTAACGTCTTCAAATTCATACTACTGGTTATATGTTTATTTGTTATATCATATACTATCATAATATTATAGCAAATCCGTTTAGTAAATTTTTCAAAATAAAATATCTACGAATGCACAAGATAATAAATTTTAATTTTGTGGTAATCAAACTGTCTCGTACTGTATAACATAACGTACAACTTTATGTTATAACAGTCAGTGTAAAATTGAAACATTTTTTATACAATAGTGATTTTATTGACTATAGAGAAAAATTTCTCATCCTCTGTTATATCTTATGCTAATTATGCAGGGGAAAAAATATTTTTTCTGGCTATAACTAAAAACGTCACTCTGATTGTGAGACTTGAATATTACCTGCATTTAGCTTTGACTGGCTTCACATTATTTCTTTTGACAGTGGCTTGGTCATTACCTTTACGTCAAAGCATGCGACCACTCTTTGATTTTCTTCCAAAACAGTTTCTTTTTTTTTATTGTCAAAGAAAGAGGAAAGTCTCGTATTTCTTACAGTAATAATTGACTTGACTATTTGAGATAGTCTCGTTATATTTCTTCTGTTTATAAGCAAATTTCAAATGTTATTTATGTACTGTACCATATTATCTGAACGTCATTAAAATTTGTTTAAGTTATTAATGTTATTAAATTTAACTATATTATAGTGGTATTAGTGTATTATTTTGATCAACTATTTATCGTAGTCATATATGCATGTAATAATATTAATAATATAGTATTTTAAACTAACCTATCACTGGAAGGTATCAGTAGAAACTCGTTTCGGCATTCACCAAGCCTGCAAATAGTACTTTTAAACAATATAAACATATATTTAATATTATGTACAGTACGTGCATTTTAATAATTTCATAACTTCTTAGTTCTGTCATTTACTGTATTACATATTATACATCCCCATCTCCTTGTTAACTTTATAATATATTAATGTTTATATATTATAGCACCTCTATGTTACTTGATAAAATATTGCTATTTTTTTTTCTTTTTTTCCCGTATTGAAATATGAGAATATTAATTAGATTTCGCAACCTGCATGAAATTTTTTTATTGCAGAAATGAAAAGAGAGTACCAAATTATGCTAATCATTCTGAATGTTTCTTTCTAGATTTTTTTAGTCCCAGAACTAATTTAAATAATTATTAAAACTGCAGCCACGCCCTCTGGAGACATCAACAGGCGTCTAGGCCCTATCAGTTTTATTAAGGATTCAGGGATGCCAACTTAACTTACAAATCTTTCAATAATTATTTAAAAATATTCTTGGGGCTAAAAAAAAAAAAAAAAAGAAAAAAAAAAACTGAAAAAAATCAGAGTAGTATAATTTGGTACCCTCTATTCGTTTCTGAAACAAAATTGTTTCATGCAGGTTGGCCATTTCATGCTTTAAATATTTAACCACTTATGTTGGTAAATCTATATTATTACATCAGTATCTTTAAATATTTTGTCAAACTTTTTTATTATCTCACTGCCGCACAGAGTGTGTAATGTCAATAAAACATCGTAATATTCCGTTCAAAGTGATATGAATAGCTGCTGGTCAGTTCTTCATCACTTTGAGCTATTGAAAGTTATTGTGGTGCTGCCGGCGAGTGTTGGCCCAATTTTTATTATTTCTTGCAACACTACGTGCCTTCACAGAGATAAATCAGTTATTGCTGTAAATACAATTATTTATGGCCTCTAGCAAGATATAGTTTTTTTTACACGTAAAAAAAAAAAATCATATATCGATTTTTATTGTTCCCTTGGCTATGAAAATCTCGCTTTTGCATTATATTGAATTGAATGCTGTTATCTCCAGCTTTATTATTTTTTTTCTAACTTCTGACGTCATATCAACCGCAGACGTTTTACATGCATATGCCGACGATGATATTATTGCAACACTTGTCTGTATAGCCACCATATTGTTGTTTTATATAATATGTTTTCTTTAAATGTCTGGTGTATATTATTATAATAAACATTTATTGCATTTCCTGTCTGTTACCATGATAAAAATTTTAATGCATGTCTATATGCTTGGTTTTTCAATAAGTTTTTGTATTTTAATGAAACTAACATATTTTCACTGCTGAACATGCAGTAAATGGTAAAAGAAAAAACTTCAACGTACTTTCTTAAATTATTAATTATAATTATTGTAAAGTTTGAGATAACAAGTATCAAGTATCGACTTAGCGAATTCCAGTAATTACATAAATTCGCTTTAAATCTGGTCTGTGATTTATTTAAATGGTGCGTGCATGTGTCACGTGACTCGTGCATGACGTCACGTGGTGATCACGGAGGATGATCAGTCGGTGGTGAGGTCACGCCCAGCTTATGGCTTCAATTACACGCTAGGATTAACTCATAATCACGTGCCATAATAGAAAGTTACGTAATTCTACTGGCACACAGCGATAATTTACTTCTCTCGTTATACTAGCTTTACAACAAAAATGTAAGCCTCGTTAATTTTCATCAGCTTTGGGATTCATTTAAAGTAATAATGGAAGAATTAGAAGACATACAAGTTCTTTTGTTCTTTTAATTGTAAAACCAAAATATTATAAAACCAAATGTTCAAAAAAAGAATTCCAACAGCTTCATTATGAAAATAATATTCAAATTTAATTTAATAATTTAATTAAGTTAATTTAATAATTGAACGATTTTGAATAAATAAATCTCATAAAAGCTTTGCGTTTTGTTCCATTTTCAATGTGTTTTTTTATTATAATTATTATTATTAAAAAAAAATGATACAACAGTATTTCGATGCATCACTTTTTGAATACCAAAGTAGTACATAAATAACGGCAGATTTGACGTTGCTACAAAATGCACTGCTTGCGATAATTTAATGCCTGGTGAGGACACATTGGTTCTCCTTTTCACTTTTTTTTTTCTTGCTCGGCACTTTCAAGCGGCCATCAGCATTGAAGTGAGCGCGACTCGCGTCACAAACCTACCGGCCGATAACGCACAGTCAGCCACTAGAACCAGTGTACGTACGTTCGCCTCGAATTACTCACATAATATATATGGACCACGTATCTTTCGAGAGCTTAATCAGTTGTAAGTTGGAACCTTCAATATTCATCCAAGGATTTTTTTTTTCTCCAGAGATTTTAATTGAATTACCAACTCGAGCAAATTTGGCATTGGTAACTTAAATATGAATTGATCTTAATGTTACTTTGACATGTTTTTTAATGAAGGTATGAATTCTATAAAAAAATATACTTAATATTATTTCTTTCAGTGTATAAAAAATATAAAAAAGGCAGAATTTTTAGTTTAGACTTAGGGATCTGATCGTGATAAAAAGCTGCGTTTATTTAATTAAATTATTTTACAATTTATCACGGATGAAATTTCAAACTTCTAATATATACTTATATATTATAGCGTATAGTTTAGGAAAAGAAATCCTGCAAAGTAATGTAAAAGTAGTGAATTTGCATCACAGCTGGAAGTTTTATTCGATTCAGAATTGGGATGTATGCCCAACAAGGCGTCGCTTAACGCACAGCTCCAGTCACTTCTTATATTGCTTGAGCCCATCTAGACCTGCGCACAACATATGAAAAACTCAGTGAGGCTCTTTTTGGTCACATGTATCGGCTTGGATAAATTAAATATTTGGTAGTCAAGAGAAAGGTTATAGTATAATGTAAAGCAGTAAATCGTCTTGAATATCATGAGGCAAGCAAACGGCTTGGAACACCCACTTACATTTACTGCTGTAAATCTAAATATTTAGAGCAGCACTACTTGTGTTGTTGTTTTAGTTTTATTATTTTAGGAAAAAAAAAAAACAGTTTTTTCATGTTGTGCATTACGTGCATGGAATTATTTATTTTATTTAAACATGCATAAAATTATTGTTTATTAATTTTCTTTTTTTATAAAAGATGTTACTTACGTGGACATAAAAAATGTAATTAATTATGAACTTAAGTTTAATGTTTTCAATTAGCAAGCAAACTTAAATAATGTAAAAAAATATAACATGTTAGTTAATGTAGTTAATAACTAGTTAAAAGTTTATAAAATTATGTACCTTGTATATAAAATTATTTTATCAAAGAAAAGTACATGCAGTGTAAGTAAAGGAAAGAAAAATAATATTCATGGACAAAAAAAAATTTATATAACTCTTTTGCGGAAACGTTTGTATATAATATTATTCATATTGAAACTTGTTTTTATTCTATGTTATTCGTGAGTTAATTAAAAAATTTACTATAGCAATACTCAGAAGTTATTTTAAACACGTTGATTATATACGTATTCACATTTTTCAGAAAAATTTTGGGTAATTTTGTCCAGATAATACATGGAATAATTAATTTTAAAAAAATTCCGTTGTTTCATTGATAATATACATAGACTTAATTCTCAGAATGCATGCAGATCTTTTGCCCACTACTCTCTGAAGATCTTGTTCTAGATTTTATTTAACATATAAAAAGAAAAGGAAAAGGAGAAAGTGTAACTTTACACAAGCTTTTGCTCTACTGTGTTTTGGAGGAAATTGAACGTCTCAAGAGCGCGTATAATAAGACTCGCGGATTGTTCCGGAAGTCTTGCCAGTCTTTGACCCAACGTCCAAGTTTTTACTTCCATGTTTAATATTCAGCAATGCCTTTTCGACTTCAAATCTTAAGCAAAGCTCCAAAAGCGGAAATTGGTTCGTTGAAACTGTTTCACTCCTTCACTCTCTTTTTGTTTTCGTTTTTTTCAAACACTTCGCATGCACTTATAATGTTGACCAAAGACCAAGGACTCTGTATAAGTAACGTTTAAAACATGTTACATTACTATATCTATAAGGCGGTTGCATGAGCAACGCAATCAGTCTACTTTACAGGGGCTGAGTGAAAACATGCGCGCGCAGCTTGCCATGCCGGTGGAGTGGTAGAGAACTCTGCATGCAGGCAAAAGATTAAAAAAAATACATCATAAATGATTTAAAATGAAAATAAAAAATGTGAGGTGAACAAAATGTTTAAAATAAAATTTACAAACTTTTGCTCACCTCAGAATTTAGAATATTTTCTTTATATATTTTTAAATATTTTTTTAATATTTTCTCCTATATGCTTATACATTGAGGAGTTCCACCAGGCCACCATCGACGACTGGCGGACGACTGTTAAAACTCCCGATCCAAGGTCACACTGACGTCACACGCAAGCGCCTATATTAGGCGAAAATTGTTTTATTTACAATGTATGCACTTAATCCTATTTTTAAAGCACAAGAAATCTTCGTTTCAATTTTCAAAATTTTATCTAACGGTTAAAAAAGTTGGTACTTTTTAACTAAAAAAGTTCTTAGCTATAATTCAAGCATTCAACATCATCAATAAAATATACAACAGAGTATGTTGTTTATTGCCCAGGCTGCTGCACAGATGGTATTAGTTATAATACACATATGAATACAATATATTATTCGATGTCTTATCTTAAAAGTAAAATGTAAATTGTATAGTTCCTCCTCAAATCATTAATCACTGTAAATAAATTTTCTTACTAACCTGGTATTGAAAGTGTTATTTAATTAAATGTGCAGAAAAAAAAATCCAGCCTATCTCCTTTGGATATATAAAAGAGGCGTTGTCGCATTCTTTCTCCACTGCAGTAGCAAGCCAATCCTTTGTGCCTTGCGAGTTGTTGCCTCACCGAACAAATACCGTACGAAGTGCCGAGCGGATATTGGTCCAAGCCAAGCTAGCCATGCACCTAACCGCCAAATGCATGCCTTGCGTGAATGCCTTTTCTTTGTACTTCAAAGGCAATAGTGATCACTCACTACACAGCAAGAAATTTTTCGTACCTCAAAATTGCTATGAACTTAATATTTTCTTATCAGAATTAGTAAAAGCAAGAACCCATACAAGAATAATAGAAAAATATAATCTTTCATTTAATATAATTTATTTTAAAACTTCCAAACACTTTTTTTAAAAAGTTATTTTTGTTATTTACTGTTCTTTTGCGTTATTTTAAGATGTTACATTTTACTAATCATTAAACCAATATATGTAATAACCATGGTATGGGTTGAAATAAGTCTTAACAGAAAACGAGTTCTACAATTCGCCAAGATCTCTGATGTAAACAAGATAGGACGAAGACCTTTTGCTGAAAGTGGACATAAGTCCGTTTTTGATCCCTCATTATGTACCTCGTGTGGTTAAAGTGAAATGTGCTGGATTAATTAAAAGATTAGTTCTTTATTCAAGAAATTTAATTTGACCAAAATTTTGGTAGTGTAGATGGAAGAAAAGATTCATGTAAACTATCTCTCTTTAAAATTGAACATGTGCCAACGAAATGTTACACGATTTCTTTAAATTATGTCTTTCTGCTACCTTTTATCGTATGAGTAGAAATATTGCCCAGCAGTTAGTATCAAAGTATAATTTTATACTTAAAATATAGTTGTAATATAACCAGCACTGATTTATTTTGTGCTCTGTATATCGGCTTTAATAGATCTGATATTGAAATTTATAACATACTGTTTATTATTTCCTACTACCAATATAGTTTAATTAAATTAGTGCATTATGAACGGTTTTGCTATATGATTTATAGGTGCATTAATTTACGAAGCTATTATTAACATGCATATTTTATAATTTTTACCGTTTTTAATGATAATATGACATGGTTAACCTTATAATATATACAAAAAGACCCATCAAATTATATTTATTACCTTTAAAGTACCATGCATCATTAATTGTTTCATGTTTCATTAGTGCAGTGTAAATAAAACGTAAAATGTTGAGTCCAAAAATTGGTTTGAAAAAAGAAAGAATAGAACTTTAAATTGATGTTTCAGTCTTTAGATATATACGAAAAAGGTTTTTCCTAGTTAGATTAATTGGGTCAACTTTCATTATGTATATTATATTGAGTGACAGCAGGGTTATAGGTTTTTGTTGAATTAAATACTGCAATAAAAAATAGTATATATTATACTCTTTAATTATATCGTCATGCGTGATGATGACACGCTTTTTGCAACGTTCAGTGAAGACGGCCAGCGACTTAGTTACAAAAAGTACGGAAGCCTCTAATAGCAGACAGCAAAGCTTTTTGTACTGTGTTATGGTATTATATTATATAAATTGCCATTGCTAAAATTACACACTTAGTATTTTACACTGCATATAATAATTATTAAGTTATGTCAGTAATAATGTGTATATGCATACTTCATACTTAACAAGCTTTTAATTCAAACGTACTGTAAAATCATTATTTTCTTAAATGTTGTTAAGGTAAGACTAATATTACATACTTTTAGCTTTTGTTCAAAGTTGAACAAAAAATGTGACCTTGAAAATACTTTAAATACATTGATGTGGATTTCGAATACTTTTAGTGGTTTTAGTGAAAAGCTTCTAGTACTCCTTTTGAAAGTTCTTGTTCTAATATTTGTGTAGCTAAAGTAAACAATGCGTGAAAATATTTTCCCCATTGTCGAAGAAATCCGATCATACGAGCGCTATTTGTCGAATCGCCTCCGCCTGCCACGGTATGTTATTTGCTTTGCTACAAAGCTCAAGATGTTGCATATATTACAGGGGTTAAGCTATTTTGGAATGTGACATTTCATCATGCAGCAGATTCGTTCTTTACTAAAACCTAAGTCGCAATGCAATAAGAAAACAAATCTTGTAAGTTATTTATGATTTTTTTTTCGACAAAAGAAATTGTTTTGTACAGACGCAATAAGGGATTTTAAGCTTACAATCTAGCTAAAAAAACAACAACACACATTTAAAATACTATAACACTAATTCATTCATATATAAACATGAATTTTTATGCAGCAATGTAAAACTTCCTCGAAATTTCTCTCAAAACAAAGTTTGGGTAAAAATAGTAAGAAAATGAATATATTTACTTTCAAAACTTTGTGGGTAAATTTTGTTTTTTAATGGCCTTAACACGAAGAACAAAACTTTTACATCTTTTCAGTTTTGTCCTGACTAATATTATAATACACTATTTTTATTGACTTGTGCTGATAATTATATTATTTTAATTTTATAATTATAAAGCTAGTTCAAGTATCTCAACACTTGGTGTATAGTAAAATTCGAGACAAAAAGCTAGAGTTCATTCTTAACTTCTGTGTCATTTCTATATTTGAAAGTGAGACTTCTTTGACAGAATTCAAAAATCCTATAATTATATTCTCCGAATGCTGTAACATTACTGTATTTATTAATTCAAACAAAGCGAATTTTGTTGCTGCAAATGTTGTCAGTTATATTTACTGCTATGATAAATTATGATATTTTGAATCACCCGCCGTAATAACGTAATAAGTATGACCGGTATGACACAAATGTGTCAATAATAGTCAATATATATATCAGTCATCCAATCGGGCAATACTTTTTAATTACTAATAATAATTTGAGAACAGTAATAAATTTTTCACACAATGAAGCTATTGAGGTCAAATGCACAATTTAGTTATATTTATGAACTAGACTCATAAAATAATTATTATAATATGAAAGTTAATTTTATTATATCTATTAAAAGTATTAAATTCGTATTATTCTGACGTAATCCGCTTAACAACACTGATACTTCAAATATATATTATGTTGCTTGGATAAACCCATGCATTAGTTTAATCACACTTTGCATGTGAACTAACAAAAGTTCTATGTCCATTTTTATAATAAGGCTCAAACATTTAGTAATTTAATATAAATTTCAAACTTATGTACTTATAAACATGGGTCTGTTGTAATAACAAAGATATAAATGTTACATATATCCGCAAATGGGAAATAAAACTCAGTCATCTCCGTATTGGTCGTAAACTGTGACTGTATCGTATCGACACACCGATATAATAAAATACAGTTCATTGTGGCTGTAAAATATTACTTCCGCACTCGGCTTGCAACATCAACCGCACACTCAGCAGGGCCGGTTAATGACATATATATCGTCCCATGAGATATTGAGTATAACAAGGTTATAAACACTTAATTGTTAAGAAATTATTTTATTTTTCCCATTTGGCACCATATTATACATTATATAACTACCTTAATTTAAAAAAAACATACGTTTGTGTGTATCGATGTGTGCCCAATTAATTTTTTTTGCGTCAGAAATTTTACTCAAAGTTAATAATCAAAACGTTTTTACTCGATCGAGATTTCAATTTTGTGTTATTTATATTGCACTTAAAAAATATTCATTAAGCCTCCATGAACTTGATCTGCATAGTAAGCTTTATAATAATCGTAATACGGTTTGTAATCTTCGTCATTTGTGTGCCATGGACACGACCATTTCTCCCTCCGAGATTGAAAAATTAATAACATCACAGAAAAATGTTGCAAGCACTTCCACTGTACTTCGGCTTAACTCTTGAGGTTATAAAGAATTATATGTTTTGAGTAACATGAGTGCAAGCTATTTTGGCGTAAAGAGTTTACATTTATATGAGATTGAGTATATAATCATTGACTATTGTGGGTATAGAAATGATTGGAGTAAAAATTGTTCATTTAGTTTTATTTGAGTTTTTGCTTTATGAAATTTAATAATTTCCAGAGAAATAAGTATAATATATAAAGTAACATTTTCTTATATTGTATTTTTCTAAAGACCACAAAGATATCGTGATTTGAACAATAGGTAACTGTCTTCATCTCGGTGAAAACAACAATACAGATTACGGTCTCAGAAAACCAATTCTTCGTGTTTACAACTACAAAATCATTTATTTTCTGAAAGTTATTACATTTAATTTGCCTAAAAGTGTGTGTGTTGATAAAAAAAAAACTCAATGCTCAATCGATATAAAAATTAGACTCAAATTTATTAATAAGAAAAAATTAAAGAATACTTTTTATAACTTTTACGAGACTGAGTAATTATCTGTCTCTTACATCACGTATTTTATAATGCTGACTTGTCGTATGACAATAATAAAATTTGAAGATAAATTAGGCCGAGTAAGTAATTCTTCTCCCGATCTTCGTGAAATTAGGATTATATAAATTGCCGTACCTTTTGGTACTAGTGCATTATAATTATGATAATGTAACTAATACTTGCGCCCTTTATTATTATACTAATAATGATAAAAATTGTGCAATTCATTATCATGCTCGGTTATTTTGACAAGCGAGGTTATGAGAAGTGATTTTCATGTGTGCTCCAGGAAAACATTATAATTATTACTAATATTTTGGGACCTTTTGGTTTTGTTTGTTTAAAGAAATACACGTCTTAAAGATTTTCTGCTCCAGCTCTTTTTTTATTGTCTCCCATAACTTTCTTCAATAAAATATTTTATGTGTGTTAAATTTCTGTATATTTTACGACGTTTTGAACAAATATAATTCAAGAAAAATGTTATTTATTATACGTGTATACAAGGTGCTTTGCAAGCACCATTTTTGATACTCGTATATATTTTATGTATTATTAAAATGTTTAACATAAATTTTCTACCCTTACATATTTTTTTTCTCATTTTCATTGCAGCTTTCGTAATTTTGAACTGACATTTTTCATTTCAATAATAACAAACATTAAAGCTGGTAAACAAAAATATATTTTACATGACAACATATTGAGCTTTTTTTTTTTCCTGTCAAGTAGAACAAAACATGACATGACATTACAAGATAATGTTGTGTGATGGTTCATTGTGGGACTAAGAGACTAGTTAATTACACACCTTATGAGCAATAAGAAAAGGTAGAAGAAGCATATGTTTCTGTGTTAACTTTTACCCCGGGGAAGCTTGCTAGATAGTGTGCTTTATAGGTGGTCTGTCCAACACTGTTGGGATGTACACGTGCATGCCTGCACGAGATGACAAAGTTTGCACACAGAGCAAGGAATATTAGAAACATATATACAGGTAACACATAAATACCTGGTTTAGCGGTTGATAGAATTTTTACTAAAAATTTAAAAAATTCATGGCAATTATTTTTGTATATTATCGTAAGTATAACAGTTAACAAGCAAGAAACACCTGATCAGAATCAATTTAAATTTCAGAGAAAATATTAATGAAAAATTTATAATACTTCATTTATAAGGTCTTGAGCAAATTCAAATTTAATTATTTTATTATTTCCATTTCGTCCTACAATCACACATTCATGTTATACTGTACATGATATTATATTATTATATAGATGCTATAAGGTTTATAGGACAAGTCAGTTATAAAGCTGAGCATTCTCTTGTACCATTAAATAATTTAAATTAAATTTCCTTCAACAATTTCGTATATATTATTATTATTATTATAACTTAAAGATTACTAACCATAGACAATTATTTTATTCACGTTGCATGTAATTTATTTTCTGTGACCTCGCGTATTTTTACATTTCTTTCAAGGCCTATAAAAGTTAACGTTGATGTATAATAAATAAGTTACACACAGTTCTCACACTAGGCTTGGACCTAATTACTGTAAAGTCCGTGAACATAAATATTTCATAGAGCACGTCGCACAGAGAACAGTATGAAGTAACGCTTCGTGCTGTCGTTCTAGTCTAGGAAAATACAAGTGCATGCTTTCTTTTTTGTCAGCAGTTTCTCGCAACCTGTCAACTCTTTTTATTCCGTTTAAAAGAAATCATTAACAAAATGAGTATAATGTTCTTGTGCGCACAAAAATATAAAAAGAAAAAACCTTAATTTGTTGTGCTGCATGTTAACTGTCATTATTGCTATAATATTGCCTTTACCAAAACCATCGAATCCGTACGCCAAATATTTTTTCTATATATACTTGCAACTTACTTGCATCCAGTAGATGCAAGTATGCACATGCATTCTTATTTTTTTCACATTATGATTTTGACAAGACCACGAAAAAAGTATTAAATTGTAGCGTTAAAAACATTAAATTAATGACAATAATCTTTTTAATATTAAAGAAGGTTTTCTGACGAGGGTTCATTATAAAATAAAGGTATTTGAATCTTACCGGACTGTAATCGACGAGTGGATCGAAACAGTCCGGTAAGATTCTAATTATACCTTTATTTTAATAATCTTTTTATCATGAATTATTACTTCTTCAGGTTACTAAGTAACGAGAAGCTGTCCGTAAGAATAATTATTATAGTACCGAACACATGCATGTTGTGTACACGCACATAAAGAACATCACGTTCACGTGCTGCGGCATCAACATGGCGTCGTGCGCAACACGCGATGCCGTAGGGGATGCATGCACGGTGTAAAACTAGTCTACAGGGAGCTTCGACGTTTATTGCGTGGAGGCATTTGGGATTTTGAGAGGTCTAGTTTACACTAGACTAACGTTATTTTTTTTTAACTATTCAATAAACAATGATAAACGGTGTAACTTCACAATATTGGATATATATATTTTTTCAATGCAAGCAGCGAAGCAACAAAGTATTAATAAACTAAAGGTTAATTAAAAGTAGCCCTGTGACAATATTTGGTCCTGTCATAAATTTTTAAGTACACATTGAAACTTCGATGGAAGTCAAACAAAAAGGACAGCAAATTTCTCAAGAGCATTAATCGTTCATTATTAAAATCGCTCAGAGGCAAAAATGAAATTAACTCTGGATGTTTTCTACTAACTGTGCATGCAAGATAAGTAATATTAAGTTTCTAAGCTGGAGAATATATTTAATATATGACGGCAGAGAAAACAAGCAATTAAAACCTTAGTTTACGACAGTCACGAATCTGCAACTTATTTATTATTGCAGACTCAATATTTTAAGCCATATCAGATCCAACCATCAAGGTAGAACGAACTAATTGTTAATTTATTTTGACTGCAGCTATTTTTATTTCATCGTTATAATGTATGCTTTACACCAGTGCTGTAAATTATAATAAGTTTTGTCACGGAACTTTGAATTTTATTTATAATAATGGACAGTACTCGTATTGTTTGTTAATAAATTATTTTCTAAGATACAGTTTCCAAACAAAAATTAAAGCTAGAGCATATAATGTCTTTGCTATAAAGGTTTGCAGCGTACTGAAAACCTTGCCTGTGAAATTTAATGTCAAATTTTTCTGCTCATGCCAGAGTCGTAGATAGTATGTATATCTTGTACTAAAACGTAAGAGCTTCTTCTGACCTCCTTGACTTATGTGTTGCAGACTGATCTGAGCCGTCACCTTGATGAGCTGAGCGGCCATGCAGAGACTCTAGTTCTGTCTGCCGCTACTGAGGCGCTTACGGCGCGTCATGACGAGGTAGCTCGTCAGATCCTGCAGGCCTGGGAGGAATACCGCGACGTTGCAAACGAAGATGGAGGTTCACACACCCTGGCTGGGGAGACGCGTCAGTTCCAGCGACGTGCCTCGCTGCTGCAAGCCGCACTGGCCACCTTGGTACCCAGACCCCGGGCTGCACAGCTGATTGAGGCGCTGCAAGACATCGCGGCCAAGGCTGATGCCGCGGGGGCCCTTAACGCAGGGGGACGCTTCGAGTGGGTCGACAGTCTCCTAGTCAAGGTGTGTTGTATTATTATCGTGGACAGTCTTCCACTTTCAAATGCAAGTTAATAATTTACTCGAGATTTTCCCCAGTACACATGAAATTTGACTTTCAAGTTGAAACTTGAACAAATACATCCCTCACAACCTGGTGCTTGCTTAACCCTCTGCACGTGTGTCCACAGTGTCTGCGTGAGGGCAGCTGGCTTCTAGTGGAGAACGTGAATTTGTGCAGCGCGGCCGTGCTGGACCGGCTGAACGCTCTGCTCGAGCCGGGCGGCCAGCTGGTGCTGGGCGAGCGCGGTGCGGGGCCGGACGGGACACTGCACACCGTCACGCCACATCCTGACTTCAGACTCTTCTTCACCATGGACCCACGTAATGGAGACATCTCACGGTAAGTGCTATTGATATTGTCAATGGTACTTTTGTCATATGTGATGTTCCGTGGGTAGTTTTCAAGGATTTAAAGTGAACATTCATCGTATAAATGCAACACATGCGGACGAAATGAATTTAAAATGTAAATATATTAAAGGTGTATGAAAGTGTAGCCACATAGCGTTGACCCTTGTTATGTCTGCCTGGTGCAGAGCGATGCGTAACCGCGGCGTGGAGATCTACGTGGCAGGTCCAGAGGAAGAGGGCGGGGCGGTTCCGACCCTTGACCTGCGAGCCCTGCTTGCTGGTGCTGGTGTGCGTCATCACGGCGAGCAAAGTGCACTCATCGCCGTGCACCACGCGTTGCGTAGCATCACCTCAGGTACGTGGGTTCATATTAGGACAAATATAAACTATACCAATTTTAGAAGCTAATACTATATACTGCTCTAGTATTTTAATGATTTTTTTGTCCACAATAGAAAAATTTACAGTATGATTCTCAGCTAAAATTTATGTAAAAAATAATAATAATAATAATAATAATAAAAAAGTGATAGAAAGAGCAGATCATTCCGCGTGAATGCGCCGACTGCTCTCTGCAATTATGAATGCTTCTCTCAGGCTCAGAAAATCTTCCCGGCCTCTCATCCCTGTTACGAGCGGCCTTCCTGGTTCGCCAGAACTCGGTGCGGGGCGCCGGGCCGGGCCGTGCACTGCAGCTCGCGTGCCTCGACGTGTACGTGAAACCACGTGCCAGTGCCGAGGCCAAGCGACAAGCGCTCACCACGCTCGAGGAGGTGATGGCTGCCGCGAAGCTAGGACCTAGTCTTCAAGACCTACTACCCTCCGCTGCAACACCTCAGGTAATGACCATAGTGTGAAAACTGGGACTGCTGTTTTATTTAATAGTATATGATTGTACCAAAATTATTATTATTATTATGCTTTTTAACAAATTATCAATGCTGTTATTGCGGGTTAGGTGGTATCGCTGCAAGAAGACTCTGGCCTGGCAATCTTGCAGCAGCAAGGGGCTTTGTTGTCCAGTGCAGTAGCTGCACTGATTCAGAGCGATGAACCTTCTTCGAACTTCCTGAACCAGCTTTGTGACATAACGTAAGCTAATACAATACATTGCAATATTATTAGAAGTAAATAATCACTTACTCAAATATAACGTATTCGTTAATATGTACGACATCTAGATAAATAAGATCCAAATAATATTTCTTAAAAATTTATACTATAATATTTATATATATACGACACAATATACATATTTTCTTCCTGAATTTACAAAATTTTGTGACAGATGTGACTGTGTCTCTTTTATTGCTCTTCACTGTAGATATTTGGAAATTCTAATTAATTCCAAATACAATTTCCATTAATTAATTTAATTAGATACTGAAATTATATAGCCGAAGTATTAGGATGTAATATATGAGTGTCCGGGTGTGCCACAGCGCCTGTGACGTACCGCTGGGCTCGCTGCTGCCCTCTCTGCTGCTGGCACTGTACCTTCCCGCTAGCGCGGCAGATTCGCCCCTACGCCACGCCTGGCTTCTGGCACAGACGGGTGGCGTGTCGGACTTGCAGCTCGTCAACAAACTGTCGGAGGACCTCAGCAAGGCCGTGACCGAGTTCTGTGCTGACGTAGACAAGCCCTGGGATCCAAGGTGGGCTGTCAACAATTAAATCCTTTAGTGCATGCAGAAATCTGGTTAACTTTTTAAAAAGAAGTTATATATTATCTAGTCTAGATTTATAATTATTTTTATTAGTAATTATAATGATTATAGATTATACAATATTTTGATATTATTTATTAACACAAAGAACGTATATTTTTTAAATTTTTGTCCATATAAATAATTAAATTTTTGATCATATATATCATGATGAACCATACAATATAATTTACTGTATTTATAATAGTACCGTGAACATGAAATTAAACCCCGGCAATTGACACGCAGGTGGCTAGGAGAGGAGGGTCTAGCTGACGTGTCGCTGGCTAGCCGACTGTCGCTGTGGCTTGAGAACCTCGTGCTGACGGCCCAAGAGCCGGACCCTGTCCCCGTCAAAAAAGGGCGCAAGGAAATCTCCGCGCTGCAGTACTCCATGGAACTCGCCGAACGTGAGTGTTGCGTGTGACATAAATTACTTAATACGCAATAGAGCAATGAATTCAATGGAAAGTGGTAGCGGTTATTATAACAATTTGCATTAGAGCATAAAATCTATTTTAAAGTAGAGTGGGCGATTTTTTTTTTTTTAATATTTTATTTTCTAAAAATAGTTTAACTCGCCCTCTATTGAGAAATCAAAACCAAAAAATTTCAACTCAAATAGCTTCACCACAAAAAATTCCCAAAGTTGGGGTTTCGGAGGCCTTTAACATGCATCCTTATGGAACAGAAAACAGCTTTTTACTCCAACTTCGTCTGAACTATGGCACCAATTAAAAAATACGTACGTAATCTATAATGAATCCTTTAATGGATTTTCAAATAAAAAAAAAAAAAAAAAATACGTAGCCGTTTTCCGGAAAAAAAACTTCAAAATCCTTATGGGTATTAACCCGCAAAAATTTCAATATATATTTTTTTTTTCGGAAAAATGGCTAATCAATATCAATATTAAACAATCTGCAACGTCAGTACAGCTTGTTTGATTTGTTTTTATTATTCTTTTCCCCCACAACCCACAATGCAGTGTCTGGTATATTATAGAGCTAGCTCCTAAATTATCATTACTTTTCTTTTGAGACTTTTAAGTACAGTATGTCGCGGCGAAAGTGGCTTCCTCAACAATGCAAAGTGCATTGCAGTTTTAATAATTATTACATTACTTGAATTGTGTGCTTACATGCCAATTGTGTTTGTTATTCATTTAAAATCATCATGGGTTTTGTTATTTTTTTATCCTTGCCTGAAAAAGAAATCTTAATACTAAAATATGTAATAGTCTTTTATTTTCCATGAATAGAACGAGCTTATTATAATTTAACCTTGATCGTTTCATTTATTTTTAATTTTCTTCGATTTAATAGCGATTTGCATTGAAACACATAAATATTCTTTTATTATTGTATTTTATTTGCCAGTGCGTTTATTATATTTAAGAATTTAAATTATCATTTTTAATACGTAATAAAGTTATGACGTATCAAATATAGAATAATGTTTTTTTCTTTTTTTAATTATCAATATCTGAATATTTGTGTTATCTTTTCAGTTTCGGGATCGATCGGTAAAAGTAACACTCATTCTCTTGTGTCAGGTCGCGTGTCAGAGAGTGTAACGAGCGCGCCGGTGATCACACAGCTGTCTCGTTTGTTGCGTCTGCTGGAGGAGACTCTGCACGCGACTCTGGCCAACACAAAGCTTACTCCCGCGCAGTGTGAGACCCTGAGACGCGGCCTGAGCTGGCGAGCCCACATGCGCAACCACGCGGCTTCCACACTCATCACCCCACTCTCGGCACCCCATGTGGCTTCTTCTCTAGGGGTGCACTTCCACTGGCTCTGCAAGAAGTTTATCACACCCCTGTTAGAAGCAGCACAGCAGCAGTGAGTTCTTTTATTTAAAAATACATGTGTTACACATATACTAGTGCACAAATGTACATACAAAATTTATAATTTTGAAAGCTTCCTTTTTTTCAAAAAAACATATCAACCCATTTTATTATTTTATTATTATTATTATTTCTAGCATTGTGGATGAGTGTTCCATGCAGTAATAGTACTTAAGGTATAACCTGAGAATTTGTCTGTCAAGGTCAAGAGGCGTGGCTATAGTGGCAACACTGTTTGCATTGGAATGCGCATAAATTTTTAGGAGGGGGTGGTGACAACAGTCCTTGAGAACGTTGCCACATTTCTCATCACATACAGGAAACGATCATCGCCACGGTTCAAAATATATGAAAACAATTCAGAAAAATAGTCTAAAAAATTAGGTTTTAGTAAATAAAAAAAGTAAAAGAATCTGTTGTATAGTTTTTTTGCAATGCTAATTAACAAATTTAGCATTGGAAGGATACAAAATTCTCATTTAAATAAATTAATTATAATTAAACCAACGGTTAAAAAATTCCGAAAAAATTCAGAGCTAATTTGACGATTGTTGTGATTCCACCAAATTAATTTGAAGAAAATCTGTTGTAGCGAATTTTTCGTCCAAATTTCTCAGGTTAAGCCTTAATAATAGGATACATTTCATGGTCATTTTAATAATTAAGTTTTCATGATTTACTCAATTCCATTTTGTCATGAATGTTTGTTTTTTATTTGTTTGTTTTTTAGTCAATGGGAAATTTTATCGTGTTATTAAGTATAGAAGAATTTTTTGAAAGCGCAATTAAATGTAGACCTGGTTTAAATCACAATAGTTTTAAATGTTTCAATAAGATAAAATTTATATAAAATAGTGTTTGTATATTACTTCAATTGTCAACCTATTAAGAAAAAATGCTAACGCTGGCTGTTTCATTTTATCTAGTCAACATACAGTTCAAATTTCCTAAATTTCCTCCCCCTCATTTCCCCCAGAATTTTGATTGGTTCTAACTCAGTTTTTTCTTTCTAGCAGAGATGCAACTCAAGCACTGGAGCTCAGTGTCCTTGCCACGAAGCTTGAGGCTGCCAGTGCTGGGGAGGTGCTGGTGCTCGCCAGACTGGCTTGCAAGGCTCTGCCTGCACTGGGACAACCTCTGCCGTACCCCACACAGCAACAAAATGACGCAAGACTTATCCTGGATAGGTACAATAAGGATGTTTGAAAATACAAGACTTACAGTTAAAGCGTTAATCATCTTTACTAAAAAAATATATATATTTTATGCCTATAAAAACTAATTTACTTTTGTATCAGCTGGCAAAATGAGAACATGATCTGGTCCTATCACTCGCCTGAAATATTTACCTTATAAATCACTTATTAGCAACACATACTTTGTATGTTTTCCAGGTATCTGGTCAAGCCAAAGTCCCAGATATGTATTAATTAGCTGCTTGATGGTATTAATTTATAATTCTCATTTTGCAGAGTTACTGCTCTACTACAGCTGTGGCCTTGCCGTGAGCGAGCTCAGTGGCGCCGCCTGGTGTCGTGGCTGAGCAGTGTTCAGGGTGCAGAGGCCAGACACTCGCTGGCAGCCTCCCTGGCACAACTAAACCTGAGACAAGAAGTCAGCCAAGGTGGGATACTTACAAAGGAAAATTGAGATGTAGCTAAGCTTGTTAAGTGGACAACTGGACATATACTTTGTTAAATCCACAAGAAATCTAAAAGCTATCATGTCAGTGGTGTTTTACTTTTTTCAAATAAAAAATTTTATAAAAGAAAATAATGTGTCTGTGAGAGGGAGCTGCAAAACACATTAAATTTTCTAATTTAAGTGCTAAAAAATATGTATTTAATATTTCTTTTTCTTGTTATGCCAGATTCTTTGACACAACTTGAACAACTGGCCAGCTGTCTTGAGAAAAGTAAGGGTCCTGCTCACCGATGTGGTGGGGGTGAATGGCTGGTGCGAGAGCGCCTGTGTCTCACCATGTCTGCCAGGGTGCGCTTCCTTGCCCTGCAACGAGACGAGGGACTCACTAGGCTGCTTGACCAGTTGGTTGCAATGTTGAACTTGACTCCCAGCGCACCACCACAAGTAGAGGCAGCAGCAAGAGCCCTCAAACAGCACCTCAGCAATGTAAGTTGTTGTGACGTTCTTGTTGTTCTTTCCATTTGATCTGTGTCTATGTATCTAACATTTAGTGCATATAGGGTGATATCATTATCTGTCACAAAACATTCCGGCAAACTAGAGTATTTTTTACTGGCAAATTAGCAACCAACTAATTGTTAATTTTTATTTAATATTTTCCAATATTCACTACAATTTATATAAAATACAAAGCTATCTTTATTTAAAAAAAATAAATGGTTTATTATATTTTTATTTATTTATTTATTTATTTATTTATTTATTTATTTATTTATTTATTTATTTATTTATTTATTTATTTATTTATTTATTTATTTATTTATTTATTTATTTATTTATTTATTTATTTATTTATTTACTTAATCATTTATTTATTTTTACACTCTATTGTACACTACCTATTACCACCAGTATGCATGATTTGAAAATATGTTTTTCCTGTAAAACATGTAACACTCTACATAACAATTTTACTTATAAATTCTGATTAACCTTTTTTAAATAAAGCAATTAAAGTTGCGGATTTATTCATGGCAATTTAATGTAATATGTTTCTCTTAAATAATATTCTCTCACCTCATTTTACATCCCCCTTGTTTTCATCTACAGGGTTCTGGTACCGTAGCGGGCATCCAGCTGCTGGTATCCAACCTGCTTGGGTGGCAGACTCGCCACTCACCCGCAACTCACTCTCCGGCACTCTGGCTGGACTGGAGCAGTCCGAGCAGTGAGCAGCAGGAGAAGCAGGACTCTCTAACCAGGGAGCTGCATGCAGAACAAACTGGTCTCAATGTAAGTACTCACCAACGTAGTTTGCAAAGAAATATACTTTTTTTAATTTTTGTGTATGTTTTCACCTTCAAATCACATCTACTGTAAATAATTACTTGATTAATCTATACCATCAAATTAAATAGAAACTTTACTTCAGTGTACTTAATAATTATAATAATGTATTTTTGTGATGACCGTGACTGACAAGTTCATTGTGCAGATACGTGTTGGCCTTCACTGCCCTCTGTTGGCGCTTGTGGTTACTACGGAGACACTCGGGGGCTCGGAGACGATTGGTGAGGCCGAGGAGCACCGCAAGAGATTGGACGGCCTGTCACACCTTGTGTGGTGTGCAACACAAGCCCTCGCCTCTCCACAGTACAACTTCCAGTGAGCCCCTAGCCTTAGCCTTAGAATTAGCAAAGAGTACAATAATTAATAATTACGGCTTACAAACGAATGTTACGAGTTTTCAAATTTACCATAATTTTATTGTTTGTAAACAACTTCATAAAAATTTGGTTGTGTTATCTTCTTATTTTGCATATTTCAAGTGACATATATTTATTTATTTATTTATTTATTTATTTATTTATTTATTTATTTATTTATTTATTTATTTATTTATTTATTTATTTATTTATTTATTTATTTATTTATTTATTTATTTATTTATTTATTTATTTATTTATTTATTTATTTATTTATCTATCTATATTTATTTAATTTAATGTTGCTTTTCAATTTAAAAAAAAAATACTTCTACTGTACTGAAACGTACAATTTCGTAAAAAGAAAATCATTTTTAAGTTTTGACTAATAAATTTCTATACATTAAAATTATTCAACTATTTAAATTGCTAATATTCTATGCACATTTCATTTTCATAGACTGAACGAGATGGGCAGTGTAAAGTCTGCATTCTCACAATTCCTGGCGGCAGTCCACCCTAACTCAAACTGTGGGGAGAGCTTCTCTACCAGGGTCTTACTTTGGAAGGACAGTCCTTGGCCTTTGAGCTCTCTGTCAGGTCCTGCCACCAAGTTAGCTGGTCTGCTGGATGGTCTGGGAGAAGAGGGAGATTTGGGGGCCACAGGCCGTGCATGGGCCTTGCTGGGCTACCTCAACCTTTCCCTGGCTGCAGCACTACCGACCTTAGATCCCGTTCAGAGGAGAGCCCTCAAGATGGAGTACACCTGCTTGGATGTGAGTGCCAGTTTTACCATCATTTGTGTGTGTGTGTTTTATACAAAAATAAATGGATATAGTACTGCATTAGGTTTTAATTAAGTAATGTGAGTATATTTTGCTGTACATTTAAGAAAAAAATTATAAATAGTAAAAATATAATTTAATTTACTATGAATTAATAATTTACTTTCTGACCTTTTTATTGTTTCTGGCTATGGTTTGTTTAAAATTATGTAATGGGGGGCATGATACATGACCAAAAAATGTGTCAATTACCCCAAAATACAAACCAATCAATCATTGAATTATGTAATGATATAGTGAGGAATAAGTAGTTAAACTTTATTTTACTGATTGAATTCAAATTATAAGTTACAAAATATCCAATATGCATGTCCTTTTATAATTAAAAACATTTATTAACAGCTGGAGGAGGCAGAGCGTACACTCTATGTTCACGAGCTGCTGTCTCGTGTAAGTGGCGAGACGTCAAGAGAACGCCCAGAGCCTGAGCGTCTCCACCCTTTGATCAGTGCACTCAGAGAGCAGTGTGAGCAACTGAGAGAACAGCGGGACAAGTTGGCCACCACCCTGGCAGTCCGTCCCGAGCCAACAACATACCCCACACTCCGTAAGGTAAGTGACGAAATTATGTTGTTCTTGTTAATTTGCTCAGCTCTCTGAGCTGCTATTTCATCCATGTGCTAAAAATTGCAATTATGTTTTCTTTTTTTTTTTATGTTTACTTATTAATATGAACTTGTGTAACAGGTTGTTCGTCAATACGCAGAGAGTGTTGCGTCTTCTGAGACAGTGTTGGGTCTGTGTGAGCGACTGTGGGTTGCCCTGCGTGCTGCTGTCCCTGGTACAAAGCAGACAGAACTTCTGCTGAAACAAGAGGCAAATTGGCAGGCCTCCCAGCACAAAGTCTGTGAGGGTCTAGCCACGAATGGAGCTCTGTACCCTGACCTGGCCCAACCTGTGCTCACTGCTGCTAATCAGGTAAATATACATTGACTTTAATTCATATAACAAGACCAAATTCATTCAATTTTGAATTTGAATTGCATGAATTAAGTACTGTACCATTTACCATAACAAGCAATACATTGAATTGTTTAACATCAATGCTGGAACCTCACTAGAACATTGATTCAAAATAAATATGTATCATTAAGAATTTCTGTATGAAAAAATAAAAATGTCTATTTACAGCAACATTTTGCTCTTGTAATTTAATTTAATTCATATACCACAAGCCAAAGTTTAAAATCATGTTATTGTTTTTTTCAGTTGAGCCACGGTATGGCACTGCTGAGCTGTGCTGTGAGACAACAAGCAGACCAGAGTAAACGCTCCACTGAAGCTGGGGCTCTACTAGGACGAGCCTGTCGCCTACCTGCTATTGGTCCCGACCAACCCTCACCCCTCAGCTTGGCTGCAACATGGACAAACATGGCTGGCCTGGCGGGACCTCTGCTACCTGCTGTAGAAGCTAGCACCCTGGCATACAGGTACATCTAATATATCTTACCAAGATAGTTTAAAATTTAAAATTGTATCATTGTTTTTATCTGTTATCAATAATTTCTCCCCATGTTCTATTACTTAAAAAGCATATTAAATCAGAAACTATTCTTTGAAATCATTGTTATATAATTTTCAATCACATTTGTCATGTTTCAGATTACAGCTAAGTGCCATAGAGGAGCTGCGCAATCACGTTCTAGCTCGTGGCCAACTTGACACGGACTGTGTCTCTGAATTGTCCCTACTGTTCAGACGACTGACAGAAGCCTGGAAGCATCAAGAGGAGGAGCGACAGCTCAGGGAACGTGAAGAAAAGAGCATGTTCCGTGTGAAGGCACCCAAGGAGCTGGAGGCTGAGGAGATGAGGGAGATCTTCCCTTCCTTCCACCAAGACTTTGCAGATGTGCTACCTGAAAGCAGCATGGTAAGCTTTTGCCAAGAAACGAGAGTAAATAAAAACAGAAGGATGAAATTTAAAATTATGGAATACTGTCGTCACCCTGCACTCCAATCATTCAACATTCTGTTCCGTGTTTCCCCTTGCAGACACTCGACATGGAGGTGTCAGTCATAGATGAGTCGCCGACCTGCCTGACTGCCGCCCTCATCTCCCCTGATGACCTGGGGTGGATGGGGCAGCTGCATGCAGATGTGTTCCGAGGTTTCACTTGCTGTTCCTGGCTGGCCCCACAACACTCCACCCTCACTGCTCGAGTGGCTGGGCCAATCACCCAGAGACTGAATGCACTAAAGGTGCTGCTTCCACACCTGCTGCCATCTTTGGACACCAAAATGGACCAGGAGCTAACAGGTAGCTGCACACTGAGCATAATGTTTTATAATGTAATATGTTGCATTGTTATCAGAACCTAGTATGTAGTATCCTTTAAACATTTATATTTATATAGTTATTTAATTATTTGCTTGATTAATTATTAGAATGTTGTTCAAATGTATTGTTTTTAAAACTTTATTTTAAATGTATTTTAAATGTGTTTATTTTTTATTTATTTATTTTTTTTTTACATTTGTTTGCAGGCTCGTATTTGCTGCTACTACGACATGGCAGTGCAGACCCTGAGCCAAGCTCAAAGCCACATGACTTCTACCGTGACCCACTGCCTGAAGAAACAGCGAGGTGCAGACCTTTGTTGGTGCAGGTGCAACGAAGGGTGTCTGAGCTGTTAGCAGAGTGGCCTGAACACCCCACCCTCATCAATGTGAGTACAGAAATCTTTAGCCTAGAAATAAATTTACTTCAAAACATAGATTTTTCTTATATTTCTAATTTTAGTACTCATATTCATGAATAGTGTCTATTTTTTATCCAAAATATGTTATGCATTGCACACCAAATGGCCACCATCAACTATTAATTATAATTATTTGCATGTATTAGTCATTAAGTGAAACTTAAATTCAACTGGATTAAAATTATAATAAACAATTAAGCTGTACTTGAACATATTTATTTTAAATTATAGAAATTTGTTGAACTTCAGAATTTTGTTGATTATAGTGCAATTGTCACTTATATAATTATTAATATGTCATTAGAAAATAAAATACTTTTTTTTTTTAATTGTGTCGATGTTCATTGTTTTAGTTGGATGCGGTGTGCACTCGTTTGCTTGGCTTCTCAGCACGCAGTCCGGTTGCACGGCTGCTGTGTGGACTGGAGCTTCTGCTCTCGCAGTTGCAGGCATGGGAGTCACACGCTCATGCAGGGGTGAGTGTTGGTGCTCTTAGCCAGAGCGTGTCTCACCTCGTGCTTGAGTGGCGACGCCTCGAACTGCAGCGCTGGCAAGATGCTCTTGACGCCGTTCAGCACAGGTAAGTCACACTCAATTTTTCTTGGTGTAATGTATGCTATTGAAAGAATTATAAATTGTTCCGTAAAACTTACCATTATCGAAGTTTAAGTTGCATTTTTAATTTCCTTACTATATATTAACTGTAAGATTTTTTAATTTTTTTTGTAGGATAACTAAAGAAGAATTCCTGTCATTATGTGTTATTTTATTTATGAGATGTGTTAGTTTGAATGACCCATTGAGCATAAATTTGGCACTACTGTAATTAATTTCTGTACATTACATTGAGAGGATTATATTTGCCCCTCTACAGATTTGAGGTCCGCGCGCTGGGCAAATGGTGGTACCACCTGTGCTCGATGCTGCTGGAGGAGAGTTCAAAGGTTGGCCCACTCATTTCTGCCGTGCAACAGTTCATGGAGCAGGCGAGTCTCGGAGACTTTTTGTCACGGCTCAACCTGCTGCACGCTTTCCACTGTCACGCACTGCATCTGCCGCCCTCGCCACAGCATGGTGAGTACAGGTTCTGCAAGAGTCATCATTTTTACATATTATCAAACTTCACAAATAGGATTCATTTAGGCTCAGTCCAAGAGATCACGAGATCTCACTTGTTATGCTGAAGTCTTCTGTTTTTGCAATACTTGAGAGATGAGAGATAAAATGAACAGTAATTTTGCAATGATAATTAATGTTAATTATAATTATATACGAAAGTCACACATTATTGGACTTGACCTTCATGATATAGAGTTTCATTTTTACTGTAGCTAATAATTCATCAGTGCTTAACACCATCAATATTATAATAATATATAATGAAATATAATATAATGTGTAAATCTCTTAACCTCTATTGGCCACTTATGCAACAAGATTAGTGTAAATTTTTATTTATTGACATGATTTCTTTTTGCCGACATAGATGATCTGCAGCGAATCCTGTGGAACACACACACATTCTACTCGCAATTCTCCAACTCAGTGATGACTCGGCTACGTGGATTGCGAGCCCCGATTGAGAAGAAGCTGCGGGAGGCGGTGAAAATTGCTCGTTGGACCGACACCAACTACTGGGCCCTCAGGATTAACGTGGAGAAAACACACCGCACTCTACACAAACACATGAAAGAGTTCCAGGCAAGTAGTATGAGATGTGTTTAAAATGTAATTTTTACTTGATGGATAGATAGAAATCGTTGGTAAATAATTTGAGAGTCATGTCAAATCGTTATATATACTGATTTGACATGACTCAAAGTATATGTTATAATTAAAAAGATAGCTTAATTTTTTTTATTTCATTGATAAATTCTCTTAATTAATTAAACCCAGTAATGTGAATGCAATTAAGTCATATTGATGACTATAAATGTCTTGTTTGTCTTGTTGCAGGGTATTCTAGCTGAGCCTGCAACTTCAGCTATGACGGTGACGCCTCCAGGATGTATAGAATGGAGTCCAGTCTTTGAGCCAAGCAACTTCCTCTCACAGCTCAAACCAGTGGTTAGTTTTGATAAACTAATTTAAAATGTCTACTTTGCATAAATAGTTTTACCTTCACTAAATTCTATAATTATAATTTACGAAGCATTTTCTATGATGCTTTTTAGGAAAGATACTTCAAAAACCACCTTGCATTTACAGAGGGGGGGGGGAATCTAAAAGAAATTTTCTAGTAGCTTCTAATGTCTAATGGGGAACATAAAACATTAAATATTCCGTAAAAATTCCATCACTTTTGATAATGCATTTGCATTGTGCAGTAAAATTTTGATCATGATATGTGTGTATAGGACTATTTATGCAAATGTAACATTTACAGTATCATTCTAAAATGAATGGTTGAATTGGATTACAGGGAGAAGGCGCTGGCGGAGAGACAGTGTCCCAAGCTGCCCGTTGGTTCCGTAAAGCTCGGCGTCTCAGCCGAGAGCTGCTGTTGAGTGCATCCTACCCTCGTCTGGTGCAAGCTCTTGTGCACCTTGCTGTGGGAGTTGCAGACACCTCCAAGCTGGTGCAGACACAAGAGGTGAGTGGTGGAGTTTTTTCATCAAATGTGACACTTAAAAAATAATATAGCTCTGATCTATACATCTATATAGTATACCTGGAACTGATTGATTTGCAACTTAACTGTTTTTCCAGGTCCCAGCTCCATCTAGTGACAAGAAGAAGAAGAAAGGTCAGCTGAAGCACCTGCTGCAGTGCAAGCGTAAGGCTGTAGCTGATTTCTTCCGCTCCCTTGCTCGGCTTGGCCTCTCATATCGAGCAGGCATGGTCAAGAAGAGAGACCCAACGAGAGAGGCATTCCTGGCGGCACCACTCGATCTGGAGGCCTCTCTCCGAACTGTCCAGCCTAGGTAAGGTTTTTCAATCCATAATCTCTAATAGTTACCTTGAAGAGTTCCTTGATATTCTTAAACCCAAAATAATCCAATTCATCGAGCTCTTATTGTGCACATCATATAACTCAACTCCTTGTTGACTTCATTTGTTCTAATTCTAATAATGTGCCTGTTTCCTACCAGTGCTGCGGATGGTGCTCTGCTGGCGTCTTGGCAGGGTTGTGACTCCTTGATGAGTGTCTGCCTGGCACGCCTAGCCCAGCTGAGAGTGGCACTCGAGAAGCCAGCTTCAGACATGGGGCCAGTGGGGCTTGACAAATGCCTCGGCTTCTCCCTCCATCTTATGGTAAGCAGTCAGACAGCATCAACCAATCTTTAGATTGAAGACCATTATTTGTCCAAGGAAATTTTGTTTTCAACTGTTCGGAAAAATTCTTATTATTGTCAGAGGATATGTATAAAACTTAAGTCAAGCAATGTTTTACAAAACATTATATTGCTTTTATTTGTTATAAAATTAATTATAAAGCTATAATTTATACATATATTAATCTCAATATTGTAAATTTCCAATCTTTCAACGAGTTGAATACATGTTTTGTGTTTTTGTGCTGCTCAGGAGCTGGCGCAGTCCCAGAGGACCACTCTGGCCAGTACATGGACTCACTTGCTGTCGCTGAGAGTGCAGCTGCAACCTCTGAGAAGCAGCAATGGTGTGCTGTCAGCTGCATCACTGAGAACAGCTCATGTGAGTCAATATCTTAAAATAATATAATTATGAAGCTGTAAAAGTTGATATTTCTAGAGTAATCATTTTGAGGGTAATTTAGTTCAAATGAATTAAAAATATATATATTATTTTCATACTATAATAGTAAGTTTTTCAAAATCTATTGATACTGTAATATTTTTTTCAAAAGTTTTTAATTTTATGAATTAATTATTGGAAGGGAAGTGGGAGGGAGGAGAGAAAAAAAAGAGAGGACTCAACTTATTATGATGCAGTTTTTGAGGCTTGCCGGAGGTACTCACTCTTGTTCTCTACAGGGTGAGGCGCTGGCCACTGCTGCTGCAGGTTGGACCTGGCTGGACCAGTTCTCTCTACTGCTACGCTGCTGTCCGCAGTCTTCAGACCTCTACGAGCAAGAGTTCCTTCCCGGCTTCCCCTCGCCCTCTTCTGAGCACCTTGCAGCTGCTGCTGCCCTGGTGGTAGAACTGAGAATTAAAGTGCAGACAGCCAGAACAACCCTTCTTGACATCAAACTTGGTAAGTTAATTCTTATTGATTTAAAGGATTCCATTTTATTAATTGATTAATTAATATGAAATAGGATGCAGAAAATAATTTTTTTTTCCTATTTTTTATGCAAAGTATACTTCTTTTAATTGTTTTTCTATTTAATTAAAGTTACATCATAAATAATTTGTGATGCAACCTTACATTTACTTGTACATTTTATATAATCTTCTAATGTATGTTATATGTAAACTGATTAGAGTTCTTTATTTTGTATCTCCCCCAATTGTATGACCCTGCAGCTATTGCAACATGAGAGCCTCGGGAACATACTAACTTAATCTTCCTCTGCAGACTCTGAGCTGCCTCTGGTGAGTGTGGCTGAGGCGACGAGGCTGCAAGAGGTTGGCTCTCAACTTGGGGAGGTGGGGGAACGTCTCGCTAGCCTGGAGAAGGTGGCACCTGTTTCAACCCTTACAGGCCTCACATGGCTCAGAGAGCGGATGGAGGAGACAGCATGCCAACTACAGGGTCTGACAAACCAGACGAGTGGAGGTTAGTATTGATGAAGAAATATAGTGAGGAACAAAACATCACAATTTTGTCTGCTATTGTGCAAGAAGCTTTAGTTTCTGTTTGTATAAAGTTGCCTTATCTTCGTGTTAAGTAAAAGGAAATTAAGAAATAAAAATGTTTATTTTTCTTATAAATGATGTTGTGATGAGACATTGAGTTTAAATTTAAAAAGAAAGTACATGCTAGCATAATTTGTCGGGTAAATACAATTTTTAAGAGCTGTCATGTTATATGTAGGTGCAGAGACTGCCGAGCTTACGGAGCAGGTAGAGTTGGTGCACACTCAGGCCTTGCTGGCACTTCAGCGACTTTACCAGCGCCACGTAACCCCACACAGCGAGACGGAAGACAGCAACAAGTCGGAGCCTCAGGTCGAGGAAGAGGATGAGGAAGAAGAGGTATTAAATTGTCATTGGTGAACTCCTTGGTCACATTGTACAGTCAGACATTAACTTGGCCAAGCTCTTCTTGTTCTAATTTAAATTTAACAGCTAAAAAGATATAATTTAATATTGTAATCCAAATTTGCTTGGTGTTTTACAAAATAATGTAATGTTTCCAGTTATAATTAAGCCTCATTTATTCTACACTTAACTGTTTTTCCCCATTTTTAAGTGAAAGGTGTAAAATTAATACTTTAAAAAAACATTGTCGTAAAATAGATCAAAGTTATTGTTAATTTCCAGTGAAGATTTTTTAGGTCTTGCTAGTAGTGTTCTTAATAGTTTTTGCAAGTATTGGTAAGCGTGCAGCAACTCAGGACTGTGTGTGATTACAGCTGGAGGAGGGTCATCTGCAGGCCAAGCTGGTGGTGTCTCTGGCCGAGGACCTCAAGGAGCTGAGGCTGCCAGCACTGGATGCCAGTCTGCGAGATCTCACCACAAAGCTCGCCCTCAACCCAGCAGAGTTACAGTGAGTGACAAGCAAATTTATTCAACTTAAGTCACTTTCCACTGTTCTTTGTTTATAACATTTTTAAGATAAATTTCAAAGAACTTAAATGTCTTGTTGATTCTATTATGTGCTGAAAAAAAAACTTTGTTGTATTTTAAATTGTAATATTGAGGGAGAACAAATTTACGTAGGCTATAACATATCATATATTATACTGTATATTGTAATAAGAAAATAATAAACAAACCAACTATTGGCTATAGCTATTAGTACATATTAAATCTCAATAATAACTTTATATGTGAATAAAATAAAATGAAATAAAATAAAATAAAATATGTGAACTCTGTAAGTACTTTTGTATATGTCTTACTTGGCATGGTCCACATGTGAATGCTTATTGAATACTAAGTGACTCTCTGCAGGTTGGTACGTGGATGTGTACCGCTGCTTGATCAGCTGATGTTAGTGGCGCACTACCTTGCCACACAGCTCACCGGTGCTCTGCAGGCTTCAGAACAACTACTGTGTCAGCTGTTGGGCCTAACAACGATGCTGGCTCTCAAGGTATTGATCATATTTAAAGTTGAAAGATTAGGTAAATTGAAAGAAATGTATGTAAGACATTGTGTTAATATGAAGAAGTTTTTAAAAATTAGTTTGCTTGGATACTTTTTAAATAAATGATGTACTTCAAAAATATTCTGTTATTATTTTGTTAAGATTGATATCACAGTAGCATCTAAGTTGCCACAGTCAATTTGATAAAAGGTTAAAGTGTTGAGCTGGGTTCCTACAGACTTTGTACCAATTTTACCTTCAGCAAATTAGATGCTACCACAATGTTATATCATTATTATGTGAACCGGTAGATATTCTTTTAGATATGTTTAATTGTTTTTCACTGTGTGTAATCTGCTTGTCTTGACAACAGGGTTTCAACATGCCGGCGGAGGAGACTGAAGAAGTAGAGGGTGATGGTCCCTCGCAGCCCTCGCAGGGCATGGGTCTTGGAGAGGGAGAGGGAGAGAAAGATGTATCTGACCGGCTGGAGTCCGAGGACCAGCTGGAGGGCGCACGTCAAGAGGGGGATGAGAAGGAGGCACCTGCAGACAAAGACGTCAAGGTGGGTCTAGTCATGCTGTAAAAAATTAAGCAAAGGATCAAGTCATAATAGAGGCTTCAAATCAGCTGATTTTATCAAGTCATTATTGTTAAGCTTGATAATAGTAGCATCTTTGTTTGTGGGTTGAAGATAATCTTTGTTTTTTTGGGATTTTAACTAAAAAAAATAGTATATACTATACTTAAAAATTATGTGCAGTAAATCTGGAAATTTTAATGCCTGCAACTTTTTGTTTAATTTTTCATTCCAATTTTTTTTTTAAAGTAATAATTTGTTTACAATTCGTGCTAATTATACAGTAACTTATTATTTTAGAGAATTAGTTTTTTATTTGTTTCATTTATGTACTGTATTTTTATGTAATAGTGAAATATACCATTATATTTAAAAATGTCAGTTCACTTATGTTGGTTGTTTGTACTCGGCATCTAACTTCCTATCCCCATGGTTTCAGGAGGAAGAAGGTGGTGTTGAAGTTAGTGAGGACTTTGAGGGCAAGCTGCAGGATGAGGGCAAGGGGGAGGGAGAAGATGAGGAAGAGGAAGAGAAGGAGGAGGACGACGAAGACACTGGCCAAGAGATGGGCGAGACTGGAGAGGACGCGGAGTGTCTCGACAAGCAGGTGACTGATTAGAGCGGTCTCTCAGGCTAACAAGCTTTCAAAAACTTCACAAAACAATATCTTTTGTAACAATGCTTGAAATTATATCAACTCTTCAAATAAAAGTATGCCATTTTCACCAGCTTCATTATTAATGGGCTTAACTGGGTATAATTATCATGTGCTTAAAAATGGTAAACACTAATTTTTGTTTGTTTTTTTAAGTATTTTTGAACTGGGTGGTTTTTACAATAAATAAATAAATAAATAAATAAATAAATAAATAAATAAATAAATAAATAAATAAATAAATAAATAAATAAATAAATAAATAAATAAATAAATAAATAAATAAATAAATAAATAAATAAAATAAATAATAACACTCCAAGAACTGTTATCAGCTGATTGTTACTTGTGATGCAGGTGTGGGGCAGTGACAGTGAGGAGGAGGAAGGAGAGATGGGAGAGGACGAAAAGGGACAAGGTCAAAGTCAGGACGACGTGGTGCCCGAGGTGGGGGCTGGTGACGACACAGAAGAGGGAGCCACCGAGGAGCAGCAGAAGGACAAGGAGTGGGATGCCCAGCAGCAGCAGGAATTCCCGGAAGATCAAAAGGACACTCAGCATGGTGAGTCACAAATTTCTGACAATATATTGCAATTCTTAATATGTGTGTAATATATTAAGAATTTTGTTCATTGTGAAATTTAATAAATTGACTTGTAAATAGCATCATCAATTGTATTGGTAATGGTATCAACAATTGCATACTGTATAAATATTTGAATGGACAGATAAAAAGTACGGAAGGTAAATTAATAATTTAATCACCCTCTGAAATACCAATGTGAGAATAATCTATATGGGGCATACATGACCAAAATGTGTCAATTGCCCCAAAATATCAACCAATCAATCAATAATCTATACAATACTTGACTGTTGCAGGCAAGGGGAAGGCCCCAGAGGAGCCCGAGCCTTTGGACTTGCCAGATGACTTGCAGCTGGACGGAGGGGAAGAGGACGGCCCTGCAGAAGAAGAAGAAGGGGAGAACCCCTTTGACACACCAGAGCTTAGCGGTAAGAGAATTTTAATTAAAAAAAAATAGTATTTTTAACTTTTTTGTGTGTGTGCTGTATAAGAAAGAATCTCTGATACAGGTCAGTTTATCAACTCCAGTTTAAAATTAATGACATACAATTTTTCACTTTAGTTTAGTTCCCCATACAGATGATTCTTCACCAAATGTTGATGTTGTGAAAAAATTCATTACAAAAGTATCAACTTTATTGAGACCATTTTTGTTAAACTATTTATTTATTTTGAAATTTCTACCTCTGTATGTGTTGCAGAGGTCAAGGAGATGACTGATGTACCAGATACTGAGGAGCCAGGCAAGGAAGAGGAGGAACACAAGGGGGAGAACTCTGGCTCGGAAGATGAGGATGGAGGGGAAGGAGACGGCAAGCCCACAGAAGGGGAAGAGGAAGAGGGAGGGGAGGAGCAGGGACAGGGAACGGCTCAGGATGAGGAGATGCCTCAGACCTCAGAAGAGCAAGACAAGGTAAGAAGCATCCTTACAACTCACAGTCAAGCAGGGATTATATAATTAATTAATAGATTTCTGTTAAAACCTGTATTCGACAGTATATAATAATTAACTATATAATAAGCTATCTGAATGTTAAATAATATTCAATCACTTCAGTGTATGCATTAAAATAAAATATATAAAAAATTGTAATAATGATACCATAAAGTTGAAACAGGAGTTGCAGTTATTTATGAATGGTGTTCAGAACTCAAGAAGCACCACGTCAATTCTGTTTGTACTATTTGTAGGCTTCAAAATTCAAAATTTGTATTAGCGTATTTGTGGGTTGCATGAAGGAATAGAATGTATATATTTTGTTTTATAATATACTCCTCTCTTTGGCCCTATTAGGTTTTATAATCTAACGTACATCTCCAATGTTTATTGCATGCTATATCTAATTTCTTAATATTCATGCCAGGACGAGACAGGAGCGGAAGACCATGAGGGTATGAAGGAGCACAAGGCTGAAGGCAGCGCAGAGCCAGCACCAGCTCAGGGGTCTGCAGACTCTTCTGCCCAGAACGATACTTCTGCACCACAGAAGGTGAGCAAGCGTAATTGAGCCGGAAAACCAAAGAATTTTATCTTTTGATATTTATCCTTATCAATGAACAAATATTCAAACAATTTTATTGTTGGTTCATATTTTTGTTGTTATGTTCACTTGCAAAACTATTTTATCTTTGTTGAGAATTTATCAATTGACTAATGTTATGTTGCCATGAGCAGGAAAGCAGCAGTGGAGGGGAAGCTGGAGAGGATCGAGGTCAGGAAGGCGCAGCCCAGATGGAGGAGGGTCATGCCTCGGCCGCCCAGACCCACAGCAAGATGGCAGCACCGTCCAGCCAGCCTCGCGGAGGCAACAAACAGCCTCGCGAGAGACGCAGGCCTGGTGAGGCAGACTCTGCACACACTCTTGGTGAGTTGATTCTTATACAAGTCTGTTTGCTCAAATAAGTTTAAAATATGATTTTTAAGAAAGTGCTTTTTTATTGTTGTAATAGTGAACTCATTTCTTTACTGTTTAATATATACAGATTCAAATTTATATATTAAAATACATAATATAGTTATAATTTTAACTTGTTCATAGTGTAGCAACACTATTAATGTGATTCCATTTCTGATCCATTCCTTCTCCAGGTGATATGCAAGAACCTGTTCAGAAGCGTCTGCGACTTGCAGAGGGTATGGCGGAGGAAAGGGAGGAAGAAGAAGGAGAGGAAGCCAGCAAGGACCAGCAGGAAAAGGTGGGCTTCACAATCAAACTTGATTATGAAATGGATAATTATTGTTCACATCAAATCCAAAAATATAATCTCAAATATTTAATACTAAAATGTATGTGAAAAAAACATATTCTGCAATTATGGCATTATTTTACGAAATGAAATTAATTGTTATAGAGTGAAGGAGAGATGCACCAGCATGTGAAAGAGGCAAAAGACAACTCCACCCAGGCCATGGACGCCGCTACACAGGTTTGTTCTCTTTGCGTCAACAACCAAAAGGTTTCTCAAAACTATGCAACAGTTATTTTCACTATACATTTCATAACAGTTGCAACATTATTTAATACTGCATCCGTTAGTTACGCAGCATTTCATAAAAACAAAATAAGGTATTTTTTGGAGTTATAGCAAGAACAACATATCATTAAATGTTCATACTAAAGTAGGTGTTTTGACTGTTTCTGTTTTTTGTGTAGGATCAAGCTCGACAACAGCAGCCTACCGTAGGCCAAGAGGAGGGAGGAGAGGTACCAGAGGATGATAACATTGACATTGTGGAAGGTAAAAAAACTTCCACTATTCCTGTGCAGTAGGAGTAAAAAAAAAAAAACATTTTTATAAAATAATGGGAAATTTAATTCCAGATTTAGAGTACCAACTGAGGTTTATTCTAGTTAAATTCTCCATCTCAAATTGCTGTTACAGACGAACCTGAGGAGCCGACTTCCTCCACTCGTAAAGAAGTTCGAGCTGAGCCGATGGGAGCTGCAGGACGTGAGGGGAAAGGGGAGGGAGACGAAGAAGGGGATGGGGAAGAGAAGGTGACTGTGGAGGGAGAGGTGGTGACCACCGAAGGAGCTCAACGAGGCGGTGGCTGCTCGTACCACACGCAATCTCTCGCCAGCATGCCGGACCAGCAGGAGCTCTCGCCAGACCAAGTGGCCGCCCTGAGACAGGAGCTCGAGCAGCAGCTGTCTACCTGGACTCAGGTACTGTCCTTTATTGTTATTAATATGTGTAAATTATAGCAACTGTGAGATTTTTTGGTAAATTTTTATTTTGTTTCTAAGGTATTTATTTTTATTTTAATTTATTGTATTCCCTCATAAATACATAAATAACAAGTCAGGGGCAGGAGATTCACAAACAGTCCAATAAGAACAAATCACTTCCCGGAGAAAGTTATAGTTATGACAAACATATGTTTTGTCTTATTATTTAATTAACAAATAACACATACACAACACAACACTTAAAACATAAATAACAAACATAAGTCATATTATTGATTCATGCATTTGTTACTTTATTACTGCATCCTCAAGAAATTTTACTCTTTTTTTTTTTTTAATTTTTACTATTTTATTTATTTATTTATTTATTTAATTTATTTATTTATTTATTTATTTATTTATTTATTTATTTATTTATTTATTTATTTATTTATTTATTTATTTATTTATTTATTTATTTATTTATTTATTTATTTATTTATTTATTTATTTATTTATTTATTTATTTATTTCACCCCTGTCAATATAGTACTATATACATAAAAAAGCAAGATAACAATAATATTTGTTTATTAATTTATTTATTTTATTTTTATTTTTTTACTATTATTATTATTTTTTTAAACTGATTTTAATTCAGGCTGCTATCTTTTGTATGAATCATATTTTATAATATAATTTTAACTGTATGACATATATATTTTTTTTCAGATAAATCAATATATTTGAACGAAAAAATACGCGAAAATAATAAGCTTGTCATGAATTAAAATTATTTTATGTGCTGTAATTTTTTTTAATTCATCACATTTTTTTTTTTTTTTAATTAATCACGATGAAATAAAATTCAATACACTACAGCAAACTGAAGAAAGAACAGTGTTGTTTTTAATATTTTAAGTGCATATAATATTGTATTATGTTTAATTTTTAAGTTATATTTATAAGTTTTTTGTCTCTATGTTGTATTATGTACAGCCACAATAGAAATAAATAAATAAAGTGTGATACAGCTGACTTGACGTGATGTTATCTAAATTGTGGCGGAACTTTAGGAAAACCTTTTTTAGCATAATACGTAATTTTATAATACATATATCATATATATATTATATATAACATATATATGTTACATGATATCATATCATATTTACGTATTATGCTAAAAAAGATTTTCCTAAAGTTCCGCCACAATTTAGATAACATCACGTCAAGTCAGCCTAGCTGTATCACACTTTATTTATTTATTTCTCTTGTGGCTGTACATAATACAACATAGAGACAAAAAACTTATAAATATAACTTAAAAATTAAACATAATACAATATTATATGCACTTAAAATATCAAAAACAACACTGTTCTTTCTTCAGTTTGCTGTAGTGTAATGAATTTTATTTCATCGTGATTAATTAAAAAAAAATGTGATGAATTAAAAAAAATTACAGCACATAAAATAATTTTAATTCATGACATGCTTATTATTTTCGCGCATTTTTTCGTTCAAATATATATATTATATATATATATTATAAAATTATGTATTATGCTAAAAAAGGTTTTCCTAAAGTTCCGCCACAATTTAGATATATATATGTGTATTAAGATTTCAACATGCAGTTATGAAAACTATTTCATTAAAAGTTATAGTTGTTGTTTCTCTTATTGAACGTTACGTACGAAATAACATTAAATTTTTAACAGTACGTTTACATGACGGTGTTTAATGCGTATTCGTTGACGACGGATAATGTTATTCTTATGAGGCGTCTTCAACGAATACACATTAAACACCTTCATGTAAACGTTGTGAATATTTAGCATTACCATGTGATATCCGCTTTTTAAATCTATTGTGAAATTGAATAATTTGTTGGTATAATGAGGTTGAAAACAATCATGCATTGATGATATATATCCTTTCAAAGTTCAAATTACTTTTATTCGTTCATCCAATTTCAAGTACATTTATGATTTATGCTATTTATAAATAACAGCATATATGCTATAAATAAGACATCATATGCATTGTTAAGACGTTATGACGTTAAGACACCTAAAAATCCAAGACTAACACAATTAATTTTAGCAATAGCTCCACTTAGACAATAAATCGTACCAAACATTTTTGTGAAGCTTCGTGTCAAGCCTTAGCGGAGAATAAAAATCGTTAGCAAATATTTTCAGAACCGTCTAAATATCTCGTAAGTATATCTTAAATAATGTTATTTTTTGCCGATAATGCAGCCGCCGGCGAGCGGCGAGGCGCGCCAGGCGTGGTGCCAGTTCTGCGCGGCCACGTCAGGCTTGTCGCGCGATCTGTGTGAGCAGCTGCGGCTCGTGCTGGAGCCGACACAGGCCGCGCGTCTCCGGGGAGATTACCGCACCGGCCGCAGGATCAACATGCGCAAGGTACGTGCGATAAACTGATGGTAATCTTGTATATAGCTTACTTGAAAATTGTCGCTGATTTAATAATTAATGATGATCAAAGCTACTCAGAAAAATTCACACTTCTTTTATATTTGGAACTACCCAATTTCGTACTGATATTTGTTGAAGACCCTATAAATAATTTATGAGTGTTTCGCATCAGTATTGGGAATTGAGAAGAAAAAAAAAAAAAAGGAATATACTTCAATCTGATTTTCAGAACGCTACGATATAAAATATATAATTGTATACGCCAGACTGATGGAATACTGTACGTGTATCGGGTTATTTGTTCCTTTCAGGTGATCCCGTACATTGCGAGCGAGTTCCGCAAGGACAAGATCTGGCTGCGACGTACGCGGCCCAGCAAGCGCACCTACCAGGTGGTGCTCGCCCTCGACGACTCCTCCAGCATGGCCGACAACCACTCCAAAGAGGTGAGTGCGCAAAAACCTCGTCGACCCTCGTGAGATATCGTCACGTTTTAACGTGTTGTCGACGAATGCGTGTGTATACGTGTCTACGCCTCTACATGTCGTGCTTATATATTTGCGTGCAGTATTTTTATTTATTTATTTATTTATTTATTTATTTATTTATTTATTTATTTATTTATTTATTTATTTATTTATTTATTTATTTATTTTTATTTACAATGTTAGCTTCCTACAGCATATTCTGCTATTGCAGGCGTAAGCATTCAAACTTAACAACATGCAGTCACTGCGTTCACATGACGGTGTTTAATACATATGATCCGTTAACGTCGCCTCATAAAAATAACATTAATTATCCGTCGTCCACGAATATGTATTAAACATCGTCATGTAAACGTAGTGAGTATCGCTATAACAAATTCGTACGAATACGAGCGGCCATGGGCCATGGTATATGATACGTAATATATATGCAACGATAGAAAAGGATTCATTCAGTTCTTCAGTTGGATTTACAGGAAATTATCAAAATGCATTCAATGAAGGCTGAAGCTTTCTTCCTAAGATAAAACACGACCAAAATTATTTTCTTATTTTGAAAAGTTTTTTTGTTCACGACTGTCAGGAAACTATGAAGTTTGATCTTGGGCCGGGGTTCATATAAGATTTTTTTTATCATTGGTTCAATCAATCGAATTATTATGACGTGCAATTTTTAGGCATGCAATTAAGAATTAATAAAATCACCTGTAAAATATTACTTTATTTTTAGATATAATTTTATATTTATTTTTAATAAAACAAAACCATAACTTTGCCAGCTCATAATAAATTAAAAGATTCGCGAATATTATTTGTAGTCATAGTTAGATTGAAAACAGCGAAGGAAAAAAAAAATACTTCATTTTAATTAATTTATTAATTTTACGACTGATTGTTATACAACCCAGATCGTAATTGTGCAACATATTCTTGCTAGTATACTATTACTGAAAAACAAATAGAAAAGAATAGAATAGAATAGAATAGAATAGAATAGAATAGAATAGAATAGAATAGAATATCGGGTATTGGTATTTTCAAAGTTTCGTTCCTTAAAACTTTCTTGTAGTTAAAAGGAGAGTAATATTATATTTTTTTTTTAATTTGTCATGACAAAACGAATCGGTTCCATTATATTATAACTTTCGGTTGAAAGTTATATTGTCAAAGTCTGCTTGACAAGGAGATGCCCTAGCCCTACTAAAAATTGAAATTCGGTGCACTTTTATTTGTAGCTATATATCAGAATATTACGTATTCCTTCGATCCTGCTGCGATTAATTTGGTGAAAATGGGTTGAAAGGTCTTCTTTCGATAAGGAGCAACTTCTTGACGCGCAAAAAGTCACTTTCGCCACCTTAAAAAAAGTGGAAAAGTGACCCTCCGTGAACATGTGGGGGGGTATTGTTATTTTCAAAGTTTCGTTCCTTAAAACTTTCTTGTAGTTAAAAGGAGAGTAATTTTATATTTTTTTTTTAATTTGTCATGGCAAAACGAATCGATTCCATTCCAAACACTTTGATTTCGATTTATAACATCGACTTTTTAAAATTCCAAAAATGGGGTTTTTCTAACGTAACCAAAATTGCCATCCCATTATCTCAGTTTAAGTTTAAGGGAGAGAGAGTTGAAAGTTATATTGTCAAAGTCTGCTTGACAAGGAGATGCCCTAGCCCTACTAAAAATTGAAATTCGGTGCACTTTTATTTGTAGCTATATATCAGAATATTACGTATTCCTTCGATCCTGCTGCGATTAATTTGGTGAAAATGGGTTGAAAGGTCTTGTTTCGATAAGGAGCAACTTCTTGACGCGCAAAAAGTCACTTTCGCCACCTTAAAAAAAGTGGAAAAGTGACCCTCCGTGAACATGTGGGGGGGTATTGGTATTTTCAAAGTTTCGTTCCTTAAAACTTTCTTGTAGTTAAAAGGAGAGTAATGTTATATTTTTTTTTTAATTTGTCATGGCAAAACGAATCGATTCCATTCCAAACACTTTGATTTCGATTTATAACATCGACTTTTTAAAATTCCAAAAATGGGGTTTTTCTAACGTAACCAAAATTGCCATCCCATTATCTCAGTTTAAGTTTAAGGGAGAGAGTTGAAAGTTATATTGTCAAAGTCTGCTTGACAAGGAGATGCCCTAGCCCTACTAAAAATTGAAATTCGGTGCACTTTTATTTGTAGCTATATATCAGAATATTACGTATTCCTTGGATCCTGCTGCGATTAGTTTGGTGAAAATGGGTTGAAAGATCTTGTTTCGATAAGGAGCAACTTCTTGACGCGCAAAAAGTCACTTTCGCCACCTTAAAAAAAGTGGAAAAGTAACCCTCCGTGAACATGTGGGGGGGTATTGGTATTTTCAAAGTTTCGTTCCTTAAAAGTTTCTTGTAGTTAAAAGGAGAGTAATGTTATATTTTTTTTTTAATTTGTCATGGCAAAACGAATCGATTCCATTCCAAACACTTTGATTTCGATTTATAACATCGACTTTTTAAAATTCCAAAAATGGGGTTTTTCTAACGTTACCAAAATTGCCATCCCATTATCTCAGTTTAAGTTTAAGGGAGAGAGTTGAAAGTTATATTGTCAAAGTCTGCTTGACAAGGAGATGCCCTAGCCCTACTAAAAATTGAAATTCGGTGCACTTTTATTTGTAGCTATATATCAGAATATTACGTATTCCTTCGATCCTGCTGCGATTAATTTGGTGAAAATGGGTAGAAAGATCTTGTTTCGATAAGGAGCAACTTCTTGACGCGCAAAAAGTCACTTTCTCCACCTTAAAAAAAGTGGATAAGTGACCCTCCGTGAACATGTGGGGGGGTATTGGTATTTTCAAAGTTTCGTTCCTTAAAACTTTCTTGTAGTTGCAAGGAGAGTAATGTTATATTTTTTTTTGAATTTGTCATGGCAAAACGAATCGATTCCATTCCTTAAACTTTGTTTTCGATATATAACATTGACTTTTTAAAATTCCAAAAAAGGGGTCTTTCTAACGTAACCAAAATTGCCATCCCATTATCTCAGTATAGGTTTAAGGGAGAGAGTTGAAAGTTATATTGTCAAAGTCTGCTTGACAAGGAGATGCCCTAGCCCTACTAAAAATTGAAATTCGGTGCACTTTTATTTGTTGCTATTTATCAGATTATTACGCATTCCTTGGATCCTGCTGCGATTAGTTTGGTGAAAATGGGTTGAAAGGTCTTGTTTCGATAAGGAGCAACTTTTTAACGCGCAAAAAGTCACTTTCGCCACCTTAAAAAAAGTGGAAAAGTGACCCTTCGTGAACATGTGGGGGGGTATTGGTATTTTCAAAGTTTCGTTCCTGAAAACTTTCTTGTAGTTGCAAGGAGAGTAATGTTATATTTTTTTTTGAATTTGTCATGGCAAAACGAATCGATTCCATTCCTAACACTTTGTTTTCGATATATAACATTGACTTTTTAAAATTCCAAAAAAGGGGTTTTTCTAATGTAACCAAAATTGCCATCCCATTATCTCAGTATAGGTTTAAGGGAGAGAGTTGAAAGTTATATTGTCAAAGTCTGCTTGACAAGGAGATGCCCTAGCCCTACTAAAAATTGAAATTCGGTGCACTTTTATTTGTAGCTATATATCAGAATATTACGTATTCCTTCGATCCTGCTGCGATTAATTTGGTGAAAATGGGTTGAAAGGTCTTGTTTCGATAAGGAGCAACTTCTTGACGCGCAAAAAGTCACTTTCGCCACCTTAAAAAAAGTGGAAAAGTGACCCTCCGTGAACATGTGGGGGGGTATTGGTATTTTCAAAGTTTCGTTCCTTAAAACTTTCTTGTAGTTAAAAGGAGAGTAATGTTATATTTTTTTTTTAATTTGTCATGGCAAAACGAATCGATTCCATTCCAAACACTTTGATTTCGATTTATAACATCGACTTTTTAAAATTCCAAAAATGGGGTTTTTCTAACGTAACCAAAATTGCCATCCCATTATCTCAGTTTAAGTTTAAGGGAGAGAGAGTTGAAAGTTATATTGTCAAAGTCTGCTTGACAAGGAGATGCCCTAGCCCTACTAAAAATTGAAATTCGGTGCACTTTTATTTGTAGCTATATATCAGAATATTACGTATTCCTTCGATCCTGCTGCGATTAATTTGGTGAAAATGGGTTGAAAGGTCTTGTTTCGATAAGGAGCAACTTCTTGACGCGCAAAAAGTCACTTTCGCCACCTTAAAAAAAGTGGAAAAGTGACCCTCCGTGAACATGTGGGGGGGTATTGGTATTTTCAAAGTTTCGTTCCTTAAAACTTTCTTGTAGTTGCAAGGAGAGTAATGTTATATTTTTTTTTGAATTTGTCATGGCAAAACGAATCGATTCCATTCCTTAAACTTTGTTTTCGATATATAACATTGACTTTTTAAAATTCCAAAAAAGGGGTCTTTCTAACGTAACCAAAATTGCCATCCCATTATCTCAGTATAGGTTTAAGGGAGAGAGTTGAAAGTTATATTGTCAAAGTCTGCTTGACAAGGAGATGCCCTAGCCCTACTAAAAATTGAAATTCGGTGCACTTTTATTTGTTGCTATTTATCAGATTATTACGTATTCCTTGGATCCTGCTGCGATTAGTTTGGTGAAAATGGGTTGAAAGGTCTTGTTTCGATAAGGAGCAACTTTTTAACGCGCAAAAAGTCACTTTCGCCACCTTAAAAAAAGTGGAAAAGTGACCCTTCGTGAACATGTGGGGGGGTATTGGTATTTTCAAAGTTTCGTTCCTGAAAACTTTCTTGTAGTTGCAAGGAGAGTAATGTTATATTTTTTTTTGAATTTGTCATGGCAAAACGAATCGATTCCATTCCTAACACTTTGTTTTCGATATATAACATTGACTTTTTAAAATTCCAAAAAAGGGGTTTTTCTAATGTAACCAAATTGCCATCCCATTATCTCAGTATAGGTTTAAGGGAGAGAGTTGAAAGTTATATTTTCAAAGTCTGCTTGACAAGGAGATGTCCTAGCCCTACTAAAAATTGAAATTCGGTGCACTTTTATTTGTAGCTATTTATCAGATTATTACGTATTCCTTGGATCCTGCTGCGATTAATTTGGTGAAAATGGGTAGAAAGATCTTGTTTCGATAAGGAGCAACTTCTTGACGCGCAAAAAGTCACTTTCGCCACCTTAAAAAAAGTGGAAAAGTGACCCTCCGTGAACATGTGGGGGGGTATTGGTATTTTCAAAGTTTCGTTCCTTAAAACTTTCTTGTAGTTAAAAGGAGAGTAAAGGTGGATTTTCATGGGCGGCAACGACGACGCGGCGCGATTTGACGTAAAAGCTGGGAAATCGTATGCGGCGGCGAATTCGCCAGTAATCGCGTTAATTACGATGCTCTTTTTCATTTAATCGCCCAATATGGCCGTCAATGGTTGTTACAGCAAGTGCGCTTTATTCGCGTCGCGTCGCATGGTAAAAATCGCCATGTGAATCCACCTTTATGTTATATTTTTTTTTTAATTTGTCATGGCAAAACGAATCGATTCCATTCCAAACACTTTGATTTCGATTTATAACATCGACTTTTTAAAATTCCAAAAATGGGGTTTTTCTAACGTAACCAAAATTGCCATCCCATTATCTCAGTTTAAGTTTAAGGGAGAGAGTTGAAAGTTATATTGTCAAAGTCTGCTTGACAAGGAGATGCCCTAGCCCTACTAAAAATTGAAATTCGGTGCACTTTTATTTGTTGCTATTTATCAGATTATTACGTATTCCTTGGATCCTGCTGCGATTAGTTTGGTGAAAATGGGTTGAAAGGTCTTGTTTCGATAAGGAGCAACTTTTTAACGCGCAAAAAGTCACTTTCGCCACCTTAAAAAAAGTGGAAAAGTGACCCTTCGTGAACATGTGGGGGGGTATTGGTATTTTCAAAGTTTCGTTCCTGAAAACTTTCTTGTAGTTGCAAGGAGAGTAATGTTATATTTTTTTTTGAATTTGTCATGGCAAAACGAATCGATTCCATTCCTAACACTTTGTTTTCGATATATAACATTGACTTTTTAAAATTCCAAAAAAGGGGTTTTTCTAATGTAACCAAATTGCCATCCCATTATCTCAGTATAGGTTTAAGGGAGAGAGTTGAAAGTTATATTTTCAAAGTCTGCTTGACAAGGAGATGCCCTAGCCCTACTAAAAATTGAAATTCGGTGCACTTTTATTTGTAGCTATTTATCAGATTATTACGTATTCCTTGGATCCTGCTGCGATTAATTTGGTGAAAATGGGTAGAAAGATCTTGTTTCGATAAGGAGCAACTTCTTGACGCGCAAAAAGTCACTTTCGCCACCTTAAAAAAAGTGGAAAAGTGACCCTCCGTGAACATGTGGGGGGGTATTGGTATTTTCAAAGTTTCGTTCCTTAAAACTTTCTTGTAGTTAAAAGGAGAGTAAAGGTGGATTTTCATGGGCGGCAACGACGACGCGGCGCGATTTGACGTAAAAGCTGGGAAATCGTATGCGGCGGCGAATTCGCCAGTAATCGCGTTAATTACGATGCTCTTTTTCATTTAATCGCCCAATATGGCCGTCAATGGTTGTTACAGCAAGTGCGCTTTATTCGCGTCGCGTCGCATGGTAAAAATCGCCATGTGAATCCACCTTTATGTTATATTTTTTTTTTAATTTGTCATGGCAAAACGAATCGATTCCATTCCAAACACTTTGATTTCGATTTATAACATCGACTTTTTAAAATTCCAAAAATGGGGTTTTTCTAACGTAACCAAAATTGCCATCCCATTATCTCAGTTTAAGTTTAAGGGAGAGAGTTGAAAGTTATATTGTCAAAGTCTGCTTGACAAGGAGATGCCCTAGCCCTACTAAAAATTGAAATTCTGTGCACTTTTATTTGTAGCTATATATCAGAATATTACGTATTCCTTGGATCCTGCTGCGATTAGTTTAGTGAAAATGGGTTGAAAGGTCTTGTTTCGATAAGGAGCAACTTTTTAACGCGCAAAAAGTCACTTTCGCCACCTTAAAAAAAGTGGAAAAGTGACCCTTCGTGAACATGTGGGGGGGTATTGGTATTTTCAAAGTTTCGTTCCTGAAAACTTTCTTGTAGTTGCAAGGAGAGTAATGTTATATTTTTTTTTGAATTTGTCATGGCAAAACGAATCGATTCCATTCCTAACACTTTGTTTTCGATATATAACATTGACTTTTTAAAATTCCAAAAAAGGGGTTTTTCTAATGTAACCAAAATTGCCATCCCATTATCTCAGTTTAAGTTTAAGGGAGAGAGTTGAAAGTTATATTGTCAAAGTCTGCTTGACAAGGAGATGCCCTAGCCCTACTAAAAATTGAAATTCGGTGCACTTTTATTTGTAGCTATATATCAGAATATTACGTATTCCTTCGATCCTGCTGCGATTAATTTGGTGAAAATGGGTTGAAAGGTCTTGTTTCGATAAGGAGCAACTTCTTGACGCGCAAAAAGTCACTTTCGCCACCTTAAAAAAAGTGGAAAAGTGACCCTCCGTGAACATGTGGGGGGGTATTGGTATTTTCAAAGTTTCGTTCCTTAAAACTTTCTTGTAGTTAAAAGGAGAGTAATGTTATATTTTTTTTTTAATTTGTCATGGCAAAACGAATCGATTCCATTCCAAACACTTTGATTTCGATTTATAACATCGACTTTTTAAAATTCCAAAAATGGGGTTTTTCTAACGTAACCAAAATTGCCATCCCATTATCTCAGTTTAAGTTTAAGGGAGAGAGTTGAAAGTTATATTGTCAAAGTCTGCTTGACAAGGAGATGCCCTAGCCCTACTAAAAATTGAAATTCGGTGCACTTTTATTTGTAGCTATATATCAGAATATTACGTATTCCTTCGATCCTGCTGCGATTAATTTGGTGAAAATGGGTTGAAAGGTCTTGTTTCGATAAGGAGCAACTTCTTGACGCGCAAAAAGTCACTTTCGCCACCTTAAAAAAAGTGAAAAAGTGACCCTCCGTGAACATGTGGGGGGGTATTGGTATTTTCAAAGTTTCGTTCTTTAAAACTTTCTTGTAGTTAAAAGGAGAGTAATGTTATATTTTTTTTTTAATTTGTCATGGCAAAACGAATCGATTCCATTCCAAACACTTTGATTTCGATTTATAACATCGACTTTTTAAAATTCCAAAAATGGGGTTTTTCTAACGTAACCAAAATTGCCATCCCATTATCTCAGTTTAAGTTTAAGGGAGAGAGTTGAAAGTTATATTGTCAAAGTCTGCTTGACAAGGAGATGCCCTAGCCCTACTAAAAATTGAAATTCGGTGCACTTTTATTTGTAGCTATATATCAGAATATTACGTATTCCTTCGATCCTGCTGCGATTAATTTGGTGAAAATGGGTTGAAAGGTCTTCTTTCGATAAGGAGCAACTTCTTGACGCGCAAAAAGTCACTTTCGCCACCTTAAAAAAAGTGGAAAAGTGACCCTCCGTGAACATGTGGGGGGGTATTGTTATTTTCAAAGTTTCGTTCCTTAAAACTTTCTTGTAGTTAAAAGGAGAGTAATGTTATATTTTTTTTTTAATTTTTCATGGCAAAACGAATCGATTCCATTCCAAACACTTTGTTTTCGATATATAACATTGACTTTTTAAAATTCCAAAAAAGGGGTCTTTCTAACGTAACCAAAATTGCCATCCCATTATCTCAGTATAGGTTTAAGGGAGAGAGTTGAAAGTTATATTGTCAAAGTCTGCTTGACAAGGAGATGCTTTAGATCTACTAAAAATTGAAATTCGGTGCACTTTTATTTGTAGCTATTTATCAGATTATTACGTATTCCTTGGATCCTGCTGCGATTAATTTGGTGAATATGGGTAGAAAGATCTTGTTTCGATAAGGAGCAACTTCTTGACGCGCAAAAAGTCACTTTCGCCACCTTAAAAAAAGTGGAAAAGTGACCCTCCGTGAACATGTGGGGGGGTATTGGTATTTTCAAAGTTTCGTTCCATAAAACTTTCTTGTAGTTAAAAGGAGAGTAATGTTATATTTTTTTTTTAATTTTTCATGGCAAAACGAATCGATTCCATTCCAAACACTTTGATTTCGATTTATAACATCGACTTTTTAAAATTACAAAAATGGGGTTTTTCTAACGTAACCAAAATTGTCATCCCATTATCTCAGTTTAAGTTTAAGGGAGAGAGTTGAAAGTTATATTGTCAAAGTCTGCTTGACAAGGAGATGCCCTAGCCCTACTAAAAATTGAAATTCGGTGCACTTTTATTTGTAGCTATATATCAGAATATTACGTATTCCTTCGATCCTGCTGCGATTAATTTGGTGAAAATGGGTTGAAAGGTCTTGTTTCGATAAGGAGCAACTTCTTGACGCACAAAAAGTCACTTTCGCCACCTTAAAAAAAGTGGAAAAGTGACCCTCCGTGAACATGTGGGGGGGTATTGGTATTTTCAAAGTTTCGTTCCTTAAAAGTTTCTTGTAGTTAAAAGGAGAGTAATGTTATATTTTTTTTTTAATTTGTCATGGCAAAACGAATCGATTCCATTCCAAACACTTTGATTTCGATTTATAACATCGACTTTTTAAAATTCCAAAAATGGGGTTTTTCTAACGTTACCAAAATTGCCATCCCATTATCTCAGTTTAAGTTTAAGGGAGAGAGTTGAAAGTTATATTGTCAAAGTCTGCTTGACAAGGAGATGCCCTAGCCCTACTAAAAATTGAAATTCGGTGCACTTTTATTTGTAGCTATATATCAGAATATTACGTATTCCTTCGATCCTGCTGCGATTAATTTGGTGAAAATGGGTTGAAAGGTCTTGTTTCGATAAGGAGCAACTTCTTGACGCGCAAAAAGTCACTTTCGCCACCTTAAAAAAAGTGGAAAAGTGACCCTCCGTGAACATGTGGGGGGGTATTGGTATTTTCAAAGTTTCGTTCCTTAAAACTTTCTTGTAGTTAAAAGGAGAGTAATGTTATATTTTTTTTTTAATTTTTCATGGCAAAACGAATCGATTCCATTCCTTAAACTTTGTTTTCGATATATAACATTGACTTTTTAAAATTCCAAAAAAGGGGTCTTTCTAACGTAACCAAAATTGCCATCCCATTATCTCAGTTTAAGTTTAAGGGAGAGAGTTGAAAGTTATATTGTCAAAGTCTGCTTGACAAGGAGATGCCCTAGCCCTACTAAAAATTGAAATTCGGTGCACTTTTATTTGTAGCTATATATCAGAATATTACGTATTCCTTCGATCCTGCTGCGATTAATTTGGTGAAAATGGGTTGAAAGGTCTTGTTTCGATAAGGAGCAACTTCTTGACGCGCAAAAAGTCACTTTCGCCACCTTAAAAAAAGTGGAAAAGTGACCCTCCGTGAACATGTGGGGGGGTATTGGTATTTTCAAAGTTTCGTTCCTTAAAACTTTCTTGTAGTTAAAAGGAGAGTAATGTTATATTTTTTTTTTAATTTTTCATGGCAAAACGAATCGATTCCATTCCTTAAACTTTGTTTTCGATATATAACATTGACTTTTTAAAATTCCAAAAAAGGGGTCTTTCTAACGTAACCAAAATTGCCATCCCATTATCTCAGTTTAAGTTTAAGGGAGAGAGTTGAAAGTTATATTGTCAAAGTCTGCTTGACAAGGAGATGCCCTAGCCCTACTAAAAATTGAAATTCGGTGCACTTTTATTTGTAGCTATATATCAGAATATTACGTATTCCTTCGATCCTGCTGCGATTAATTTGGTGAAAATGGGTTGAAAGGTCTTGTTTCGATAAGGAGCAACTTCTTGACGCGCAAAAAGTCACTTTCGCCACCTTAAAAAAAGTGGAAAAGTGACCCTCCGTGAACATGTGGGGGGGTATTGGTATTTTCAAAGTTTCGTCCCTTAAAAATTTCTTGTAGTTGCAAGGAGAGTAATGTTATATTTTTTTTTTAATTTGTCATGGCAAAACGAATCGATTCCATTCCTTAAACTTTGTTTTCGATATATAACATTGACTTTTTAAAATTCCAAAAAAGGGGTCTTTCTAACGTAACCAAAATTGCCATCCCATTATCTCAGTATAGGTTTAAGGGAGAGAGTTGAAAGTTATATTGTCAAAGTCTGCTTGACAAGGAGATGCTTTAGATCTACTAAAAATTGAAATTCGGTGCACTTTTATTTGTAGCTATTTATCAGATTATTACGTATTCCTTGGATCCTGCTGCGATTAATTTGGTGAATATGGGTAGAAAGATCTTGTTTCGATAAGGAGCAACTTCTTGACGCGCAAAAAGTCACTTTCGCCACCTTAAAAAAAGTGGAAAAGTGACCCTCCGTGAACATGTGGGGGGGTATTGGTATTTTCAAAGTTTCGTTCCATAAAACTTTCTTGTAGTTAAAAGGAGAGTAATGTTATATTTTTTTTTTAATTTTTCATGGCAAAACGAATCGATTCCATTCCAAACACTTTGATTTCGATTTATAACATCGACTTTTTAAAATTACAAAAATGGGGTTTTTCTAACGTAACCAAAATTGTCATCCCATTATCTCAGTTTAAGTTTAAGGGAGAGAGTTGAAAGTTATATTGTCAAAGTCTGCTTGACAAGGAGATGCCCTAGCCCTACTAAAAATTGAAATTCGGTGCACTTTTATTTGTAGCTATATATCAGAATATTACGTATTCCTTCGATCCTGCTGCGATTAATTTGGTGAAAATGGGTTGAAAGGTCTTGTTTCGATAAGGAGCAACTTCTTGACGCACAAAAAGTCACTTTCGCCACCTTAAAAAAAGTGGAAAAGTGACCCTCCGTGAACATGTGGGGGGGTATTGGTATTTTCAAAGTTTCGTTCCTTAAAAGTTTCTTGTAGTTAAAAGGAGAGTAATGTTATATTTTTTTTTTAATTTGTCATGGCAAAACGAATCGATTCCATTCCAAACACTTTGATTTCGATTTATAACATCGACTTTTTAAAATTCCAAAAATGGGGTTTTTCTAACGTTACCAAAATTGCCATCCCATTATCTCAGTTTAAGTTTAAGGGAGAGAGTTGAAAGTTATATTGTCAAAGTCTGCTTGACAAGGAGATGCCCTAGCCCTACTAAAAATTGAAATTCGGTGCACTTTTATTTGTAGCTATATATCAGAATATTACGTATTCCTTCGATCCTGCTGCGATTAATTTGGTGAAAATGGGTTGAAAGGTCTTGTTTCGATAAGGAGCAACTTCTTGACGCGCAAAAAGTCACTTTCGCCACCTTAAAAAAAGTGGAAAAGTGACCCTCCGTGAACATGTGGGGGGGTATTGGTATTTTCAAAGTTTCGTTCCTTAAAAGTTTCTTGTAGTTAAAAGGAGAGTAATGTTATATTTTTTTTTTAATTTGTCATGGCAAAACGAATCGATTCCATTCCAAACACTTTGATTTCGATTTATAACATCGACTTTTTAAAATTCCAAAAATGGGGTTTTTCTAACGTTACCAAAATTGCCATCCCATTATCTCAGTTTAAGTTTAAGGGAGAGAGTTGAAAGTTATATTGTCAAAGTCTGCTTGACAAGGAGATGCCCTAGCCCTACTAAAAATTGAAATTCGGTGCACTTTTATTTGTAGCTATATATCAGAATATTACGTATTCCTTCGATCCTGCTGCGTTTAATTTGGTGAAAATGGATTGAAAGGTCTTGTTTCGATAAGGAGCAACTTCTTGACGCGCAAAAAGTCACTTTCGCCACCTTAAAAAAAGTGGAAAAGTGACCCTCCGTGAACATGTGGGGGGGTATTGGTATTTTCAAAGTTTCGTTCCTTAAAACTTTCTTGTAGTTAAAAGAAGAGTAATGTTATATTTTTTTTTTAATTTTTCATGGCAAAACGAATCGATTCCATTCCTTAAACTTTGTTTTCGATATATAACATTGACTTTTTAAAATTCCAAAAAAGGGGTCTTTCTAACGTAACCAAAATTGCCATCCCATTATCTCAGTATAGGTTTAAGGGAGAGAGTTGAAAGTTATATTGTCAAAGTCTGCTTGACAAGGAGATGCTTTAGATCTACTAAAAATTGAAATTCGGTGCACTTTTATTTGTAGCTATTTATCAGATTATTACGTATTCCTTGGATCCTGCTGCGATTAATTTGGTGAATATGGGTAGAAAGATCTTGTTTCGATAAGGAGCAACTTCTTGACGCGCAAAAAGTCACTTTCGCCACCTTAAAAAAAGTGGAAAAGTGACCCTCCGTGAACATGTGGGGGGGTATTGGTATTTTCAAAGTTTCGTTCCATAAAACTTTCTTGTAGTTAAAAGGAGAGTAATGTTATATTTTTTTTTTAATTTGTCATGGCAAAACGAATCGATTCCATTCCAAACACTTTGATTTCCATTTATAACATCGACTTTTTAAAATTCCAAAAATGGGGTTTTTCTAACGTAACCAAAATTGCCATCCCATTATCTCAGTTTAAGTTTAAGGGAGAGAGTTGAAAGTTATATTGTCAAAGTCTGCTTGACAAGGAGATGCCCTAGCCCTACTAAAAATTGAAATTCGGTGCACTTTTATTTGTAGCTATATATCAGAATATTACGTATTCCTTCGATCCTGCTGCGATTAATTTGGTGAAAATGGATTGAAAGGTCTTGTTTCGATAAGGAGCAACTTCTTGACGCGCAAAAAGTCACTTTCGCCACCTTAAAAAAAGTGGAAAAGTGACCCTCCGTGAACATGTGGGGGGGTATTGGTATTTTCAAAGTTTCGTTCCTTAAAACTTTCTTGTAGTTAAAAGAAGAGTAATGTTATATATTTTTTTTAATTTTTCATGGCAAAACGAATCGATTCCATTCCTTAAACTTTGTTTTCGATATATAACATTGACTTTTTAAAATTCCAAAAAAGGGGTCGTTCTAACGTAACCAAAATTGCCATCCCATTATCTCAGTATAGGTTTAAGGGAGAGAGTTGAAAGTTATATTGTCAAAGTCTGCTTGACAAGGAGATGCTTTAGATCTACTAAAAATTGAAATTCGGTGCACTTTTATTTGTAGCTATTTATCAGATTATTACGTATTCCTTGGATCCTGCTGCGATTAATTTGGTGAATATGGGTAGAAAGATCTTGTTTCGATAAGGAGCAACTTCTTGACGCGCAAAAAGTCACTTTCGCCACCTTAAAAAAAGTGGAAAAGTGACCCTCCGTGAACATGTGGGGGGGTATTGGTATTTTCAAAGTTTCGTTCCATAAAACTTTCTTGTAGTTAAAAGGAGAGTAATGTTATTTTTTTTTTTTAATTTGTCATGGCAAAACGAATCGATTCCATTCCAAACACTTTGATTTCCATTTATAACATCGACTTTTTAAAATTCCAAAAATGGGGTTTTTCTAACGTAACCAAAATTGCCATCCCATTATCTCAGTTTAAGTTTAAGGGAGAGAGTTGAAAGTTATATTGTCAAAGTCTGCTTGACAAGGAGATGCCCTAGCCCTACTAAAAATTGAAATTCGGTGCACTTTTATTTGTAGCTATATATCAGAATATTACGTATTCCTTGGATCCTGCTGCGATTAGTTTGGTGAAAATGGGTTAAAAGGTCTTGTTTCGATAAGGAGCAACTTTTTAACGCGCAAAAAGTCACTTTCGCCACCTTAAAAAAAGTGGAAAAGTGACCCTCCGTGAACATGTGGGGGGGTATTGGTATTTTCAAAGTTTCGTTCCTTAAAACTTTCTTGTAGTTGCAAGGAGAGTAATGTTATATTTTTTTTTGAATTTGTCATGGCAAAACGAATCGATTCCATTCCTTAAACTTTGTTTTCGATATATAACATTGACTTTTTAAAATTCCAAAAAAGGGGTCTTTCTAACGTAACCAAAATTGCCATCCCATTATCTCAGTATAGGTTTAAGGGAGAGAGTTGAAAGTTATATTGTCAAAGTCTGCTTGACAAGGAGATGCTTTAGATCTACTAAAAATTGAAATTCGGTGCACTTTTATTTGTAGCTATTTATCAGATTATTACGTATTCCTTGGATCCTGCTGCGATTAATTTGGTGAATATGGGTAGAAAGATCTTGTTTCGATAAGGAGCAACTTCTTGACGCGCAAAAAGTCACTTTCGCCACCTTAAAAAAAGTGGAAAAGTGACCCTCCGTGAACATGTGGGGGGGTATTGGTATTTTCAAAGTTTCGTTCCATAAAACTTTCTTGTAGTTTAAAGGAGAGTAATGTTATATTTTTTTTTTAATTTTTCATGGCAAAACGAATCGATTCCATTCCAAACACTTTGATTTCCATTTATAACATCGACTTTTTAAAATTCCAAAAATGGGGTTTTTCCAACGTAACCAAAATTGTCATCCCATTATCTCAGTTTAAGTTTAAGGGAGAGAGTTGAAAGTTATATTGTCAAAGTCTGCTTGACAAGGAGATGCCCTAGCCCTACTAAAAATTGAAATTCGGTGCACTTTTATTTGTAGCTATATATCAGAATATTACGTATTCCTTCGATCCTGCTGCGATTAATTTGGTGAAAATGGGTTGAAAGGCCTTGTTTCGATAAGGAGCAACTTCTTGACGCGCAAAAAGTCACTTTCGCCACCTTAAAAAAAGTGGAAAAGTGACCCTCCGTGAACATGTGGGGGGGTATTGGTATTTTCAAAGTTTCGTTCCTTAAAAGTTTCTTGTAGTTAAAAGGAGAGTAATGTTATATTTTTTTTTTAATTTGTCATGGCAAAACGAATCGATTCCATTCCAAACACTTTGATTTCGATTTATAACATCGACTTTTTAAAATTCCAAAAATGGGGTTTTTCTAACGTTACCAAAATTGCCATCCCATTATCTCAGTTTAAGTTTAAGGGAGAGAGTTGAAAGTTATATTGTCAAAGTCTGCTTGACAAGGAGATGCCCTAGCCCTACTAAAAATTGAAATTCGGTGCACTTTTATTTGTAGCTATATATCAGAATATTACGTATTCCTTCGATCCTGCTGCGATTAATTTGGTGAAAATGGGTTGAAAGGTCTTGTTTCGATAAGGAGCAACTTCTTGACGCGCAAAAAGTCACTTTCGCCACCTTAAAAAAAGTGGAAAAGTGACCCTCCGTGAACATGTGGGGGGGTATTGGTATTTTCAAAGTTTCGTTCCTTAAAACTTTCTTGTAGTTAAAAGGAGAGTAATGTTATATTTTTTTTTTAATTTTTCATGGCAAAACGAATCGATTCCATTCCTTAAACTTTGTTTTCGATATATAACATTGACTTTTTAAAATTCCAAAAAAGGGGTCTTTCTAACGTAACCAAAATTGCCATCCCATTATCTCAGTATAGGTTTAAGGGAGAGAGTTGAAAGTTATATTGTCAAAGTCTGCTTGACAAGGAGATGCTTTAGATCTACTAAAAATTGAAATTCGGTGCACTTTTATTTGTAGCTATTTATCAGATTATTACGTATTCCTTGGATCCTGCTGCGATTAATTTGGTGAATATGGGTAGAAAGATCTTGTTTCGATAAGGAGCAACTTCTTGACGCGCAAAAAGTCACTTTCGCCACCTTAAAAAAAGTGGAAAAGTGACCCTCCGTGAACATGTGGGGGGGTATTGGTATTTTCAAAGTTTCGTTCCATAAAACTTTCTTGTAGTTAAAAGGAGAGTAATGTTATATTTTTTTTTTAATTTGTCATGGCAAAACGAATCGATTCCATTCCAAACACTTTGATTTCCATTTATAACATCGACTTTTTAAAATTCCAAAAATGGGGTTTTTCTAACGTAACCAAAATTGCCATCCCATTATCTCAGTTTAAGTTTAAGGGAGAGAGTTGAAAGTTATATTGTCAAAGTCTGCTTGACAAGGAGATGCCCTAGCCCTACTAAAAATTGAAATTCGGTGCACTTTTATTTGTAGCTATATATCAGAATATTACGTATTCCTTGGATCCTGCTGCGATTAGTTTGGTGAAAATGGGTTGAAAGGTCTTGTTTCGATAAGGAGCAACTTTTTAACGCGCAAAAAGTCACTTTCGCCACCTTAAAAAAAGTGGAAAAGTGACCCTTCGTGAACATGTGGGGGGGTATTGGTATTTTCAAAGTTTCGTTCCTGAAAACTTTCTTGTAGTTGCAAGGAGAGTAATGTTATATTTTTTTTTGAATTTGTCATGGCAAAACGAATCGATTCCATTCCTAACACTTTGTTTTCGATATATAACATTGACTTTTTAAAATTCCAAAAAAGGGGTTTTTCTAATGTAACCAAAATTGCCATCCCATTATCTCAGTATAGGTTTAAGGGAGAGAGTTGAAAGTTATATTGTCAAAGTCTGCTTGACAAGGAGATGCCCTAGCCCTACTAAAAATTGAAATTCGGTGCACTTTTATTTGTTGCTATTTATCAGATTATTACGTATTCCTTGGATCCTGCTGCGATTAATTTGGTGAAAATGGGTAGAAAGATCTTGTTTCGATAAGGAGCAACTTCTTGACGCGCAAAAAGTCACTTTCGCCACCTTAAAAAAAGTGGAAAAGTGACCCTCCGTGAACATGTGGGGGGGTATTGGTATTTTCAAAGTTTCGTTCCTTAAAACTTTCTTGTAGTTGCAAGGAGAGTAATGTTATATTTTTTTTTAATTTGTCATGGCAAAACGAATCGATTCCATTCCTTAAACTTTGTTTTCGATATATAACATTGACTTTTTAAAATTCCAAAAAAGGGGTCTTTCTAACGTAACCAAAATTGCCATCCCATTATCTCAGTATAGGTTTAAGGGAGAGAGTTGAAAGTTATATTGTCAAAGTCTGCTTGACAAGGAGATGCTTTAGATCTACTAAAAATTGAAATTCGGTGCACTTTTATTTGTAGCTATTTATCAGATTATTACGTATTCCTTGGATCCTGCTGCGATTAATTTGGTGAATATGGGTAGAAAGATCTTGTTTCGATAAGGAGCAACTTCTTGACGCGCAAAAAGTCACTTTCGCCACCTTAAAAAAAGTGGAAAAGTGACCCTCCGTGAACATGTGGGGGGGTATTGGTATTTTCAAAGTTTCGTTCCATAAAACTTTCTTGTAGTTAAAAGGAGAGTAATGTTATATTTGTTTTTTAATTTGTCATGGCAAAACGAATCGATTCCATTCCAAACACTTTGATTTCGATTTATAACATCGACTTTTTAAAATTCCAAAAATGGGGTTTTTCTAACGTAACCAATATTGTCATCCCATTATCTCAGTTTAAGTTTAAGGGAGAGAGTTGAAAGTTATATTGTCAAAGTCTGCTTGACAAGGAGATGCCCTAGCCCTACTAAAAATTGAAATTCGGTGCACTTTTATTTGTAGCTATATATCAGAATATTACGTATTCCTTCGATCCTGCTGCGATTAATTTGGTGAAAATGGGTTGAAAGGTCTTGTTTCGATAAGGAGCAACTTCTTGACGCGCAAAAAGTCACTTTCGCCACCTTAAAAAAAGTGGAAAAGTGACCCTCCGTGAACATGTGGGGGGGTATTGGTATTTTCAAAGTTTCGTTCCTTAAAAGTTTCTTGTAGTTAAAAGGAGAGTAATGTTATATTTTTTTTTTAATTTGTCATGGCAAAACGAATCGATTCCATTCCAAACACTTTGATTTCGATTTATAACATCGACTTTTTAAAATTCCAAAAATGGGGTTTTTCTAACGTTACCAAAATTGCCATCCCATTATCTCAGTTTAAGTTTAAGGGAGAGAGTTGAAAGTTATATTGTCAAAGTCTGCTTGACAAGGAGATGCCCTAGCCCTACTAAAAATTGAAATTCGGTGCACTTTTATTTGTAGCTATATATCAGAATATTACGTATTCCTTCGATCCTGCTGCGATTAATTTGGTGAAAATGGGTTGAAAGGTCTTGTTTCGATAAGGAGCAACTTCTTGACGCGCAAAAAGTCACTTTCGCCACCTTAAAAAAAGTGGAAAAGTGACCCTCCGTGAACATGTGGGGGGGTATTGGTATTTTCAAAGTTTCGTTCCTTAAAACTTTCTTGTAGTTAAAAGGAGAGTAATGTTATATTTTTTTTTTAATTTGTCATGGCAAAACGAATCGATTCCATTCCAAACACTTTGATTTCGATTTATAACATCGACTTTTTAAAATTCCAAAAATGGGGTTTTTCTAACGTAACCAAAATTGCCATCCCAATATCTCAGTTTAAGTTTAAGGGAGAGAGTTGAAAGTTATATTGTCAAAGTCTGCTTGACAAGGAGATGCCCTAGCCCTACTAAAAATTGAAATTCGGTGCACTTTTATTTGTAGCTATATATCAGAATATTACGTATTCCTTCGATCCTGCTGCGATTAATTTGGTGAAAATGGGTTGAAAGGTCTTGTTTCGATAAGGAGCAACTTCTTGACGCGCAAAAAGTCACTTTCGCCACCTTAAAAAAAGTGGAAAAGTGACCCTCCGTGAACATGTGGGGGGGTATTGGTATTTTCAAAGTTTCGTTCCTTAAAAGTTTCTTGTAGTTAAAAGGAGAGTAATGTTATATTTTTTTTTTAATTTGTCATGGCAAAACGAATCGATTCCATTCCAAACACTTTGATTTCGATTTATAACATCGACTTTTTAAAATTCCAAAAATGGGGTTTTTCTAACGTTACCAAAATTGCCATCCCATTATCTCAGTTTAAGTTTAAGGGAGAGAGTTGAAAGTTATATTGTCAAAGTCTGCTTGACAAGGAGATGCCCTAGCCCTACTAAAAATTGAAATTCGGTGCACTTTTATTTGTAGCTATATATCAGAATATTACGTATTCCTTCGATCCTGCTGCGATTAATTTGGTGAAAATGGGTTGAAAGGTCTTGTTTCGATAAGGAGCAACTTCTTGACGCGCAAAAAGTCACTTTCGCCACCTTAAAAAAAGTGGAAAAGTGACCCTCCGTGAACATGTGGGGGGGTATTGGTATTTTCAAAGTTTCGTTCCTTAAAACTTTCTTGTAGTTAAAAGGAGAGTAATGTTATATTTTTTTTTTAATTTTTCATGGCAAAACGAATCGATTCCATTCCTTAAACTTTGTTTTCGATATATAACATTGACTTTTTAAAATTCCAAAAAAGGGGTCTTTCTAACGTAACCAAAATTGCCATCCCATTATCTCAGTATAGGTTTAAGGGAGAGAGTTGAAAGTTATATTGTCAAAGTCTGCTTGACAAGGAGATGCTTTAGATCTACTAAAAATTGAAATTCGGTGCACTTTTATTTGTAGCTATTTATCAGATTATTACGTATTCCTTGGATCCTGCTGCGATTAATTTGGTGAATATGGGTAGAAAGATCTTGTTTCGATAAGGAGCAACTTCTTGACGCGCAAAAAGTCACTTTCGCCACCTTAAAAAAAGTGGAAAAGTGACCCTCCGTGAACATGTGGGGGGGTATTGGTATTTTCAAAGTTTCGTTCCATAAAACTTTCTTGTAGTTAAAAGGAGAGTAATGTTATATTTTTTTTTTAATTTTTCATGGCAAAACGAATCGATTCCATTCCAAACACTTTGATTTCCATTTATAACATCGACTTTTTAAAATTCCAAAAATGGGGTTTTTCTAACGTAACCAAAATTGCCATCCCATTATCTCAGTTTAAGTTTAAGGGAGAGAGTTGAAAGTTATATTGTCAAAGTCTGCTTGACAAGGAGATGCCCTAGCCCTACTAAAAATTGAAATTCGGTGCACTTTTATTTGTAGCTATATATCAGAATATTACGTATTCCTTGGATCCTGCTGCGATTAGTTTGGTGAAAATGGGTTGAAAGGTCTTGTTTCGATAAGGAGCAACTTTTTAACGCGCAAAAAGTCACTTTCGCCACCTTAAAAAAAGTGGAAAAGTGACCCTCCGTGAACATGTGGGGGGGTATTGGTATTTTCAAAGTTTCGTTCCTTAAAACTTTCTTGTAGTTGCAAGGAGAGTAATGTTATATTTTTTTTTGAATTTGTCATGGCAAAACGAATCGATTCCATTCCTTAAACTTTGTTTTCGATATATAACATTGACTTTTTAAAATTCCAAAAAAGGGGTCTTTCTAACGTAACCAAAATTGCCATCCCATTATCTCAGTATAGGTTTAAGGGAGAGAGTTGAAAGTTATATTGTCAAAGTCTGCTTGACAAGGAGATGCTTTAGATCTACTAAAAATTGAAATTCGGTGCACTTTTATTTGTAGCTATTTATCAGATTATTACGTATTCCTTGGATCCTGCTGCGATTAATTTGGTGAATATGGGTAGAAAGATCTTGTTTCGATAAGGAGCAACTTCTTGACGCGCAAAAAGTCACTTTCGCCACCTTAAAAAAAGTGGAAAAGTGACCCTCCGTGAACATGTGGGGGGGTATTGGTATTTTCAAAGTTTCGTTCCATAAAACTTTCTTGTAGTTAAAAGGAGAGTAATGTTATATTTTTTTTTTAATTTTTCATGGCAAAACGAATCGATTCCATTCCAAACACTTTGATTTCCATTTATAACATCGACTTTTTAAAATTCCAAAAATGGGGTTTTTCTAACGTAACCAAAATTGTCATCCCATTATCTCAGTTTAAGTTTAAGGGAGAGAGTTGAAAGTTATATTGTCAAAGTCTGCTTGACAAGGAGATGCCCTAGCCCTACTAAAAATTGAAATTCGGTGCACTTTTATTTGTAGCTATATATCAGAATATTACGTATTCCTTCGATCCTGCTGCGATTAATTTGGTGAAAATGGGTTGAAAGGTCTTGTTTCGATAAGGAGCAACTTCTTGACGCGCAAAAAGTCACTTTCGCCACCTTAAAAAAAGTGGAAAAGTGACCCTCCGTGAACATGTGGGGGGGTATTGGTATTTTCAAAGTTTCGTTCCTTAAAACTTTCTTGTAGTTAAAAGGAGAGTAATGTTATATTTTTTTTTTAATTTGTCATGGCTAAACGAATCGATTCCATTCCAAACACTTTGATTTCCATTTATAACATCGACTTTTTAAAATTCCAAAAATGGGGTTTTTCTAACGTTACCAAAATTGCCATCCCATTATCTCAGTTTAAGTTTAAGGGAGAGAGTTAAAAGTTATATTGTCAAAGTCTGCTTGACAAGGAGATGCCCTAGCCCTACTAAAAATTGAAATTCGGTGCACTTTTATTTGTAGCTATATAACAGAATATTACGTATTCCTTCGATCCTGCTGCGATTAATTTGGTGAAAATGGGTTGAAAGGTCTTGTTTCGATAAGGAGCAACTTCTTGACGCGCAAAAAGTCACTTTCGCCACCTTAAAAAAAGTGGAAAAGTGACCCTCCGTGAACATGTGGGGGGGTATTGGTATTTTCAAAGTTTCGTTCCTTAAAAGTTTCTTGTAGTTAAAAGGAGAGTAATGTTATATTTTTTTTTTAATTTGTCATGGCAAAACGAATCGATTCCATTCCAAACACTTTGATTTCGATTTATAACATCGACTTTTTAAAATTCCAAAAATGGGGTTTTTCTAACGTTACCAAAATTGCCATCCCATTATCTCAGTTTAAGTTTAAGGGAGAGAGTTGAAAGTTATATTGTCAAAGTCTGCTTGACAAGGAGATGCCCTAGCCCTACTAAAAATTGAAATTCGGTGCACTTTTATTTGTAGCTATATATCAGAATATTACGTATTCCTTCGATCCTGCTGCGATTAATTTGGTGAAAATGGGTTGAAAGGTCTTGTTTCGATAAGGAGCAACTTCTTGACGCGCAAAAAGTCACTTTCGCCACCTTAAAAAAAGTGGAAAAGTGACCCTCCGTGAACATGTGGGGGGGTATTGGTATTTTCAAAGTTTCGTTCCATAAAACTTTCTTGTAGTTAAAAGGAGAGTAATGTTATATTTTTTTTTTAATTTTTCATGGCAAAACGAATCGATTCCATTCCAAACACTTTGATTTCCATTTATAACATCGACTTTTTAAAATTCCAAAAATGGGGTTTTTCTAACGTAACCAAAATTGCCATCCCATTATCTCAGTTTAAGTTTAAGGGAGAGAGTTGAAAGTTATATTGTCAAAGTCTGCTTGACAAGGAGATGCCCTAGCCCTACTAAAAATTGAAATTCGGTGCACTTTTATTTGTAGCTATATATCAGAATATTACGTATTCCTTGGATCCTGCTGCGATTAGTTTGGTGAAAATGGGTTGAAAGGTCTTGTTTCGATAAGGAGCAACTTTTTAACGCGCAAAAAGTCACTTTCGCCACCTTAAAAAAAGTGGAAAAGTGACCCTCCGTGAACATGTGGGGGGGTATTGGTATTTTCAAAGTTTCGTTCCTTAAAACTTTCTTGTAGTTGCAAGGAGAGTAATGTTATATTTTTTTTTGAATTTGTCATGGCAAAACGAATCGATTCCATTCCTTAAACTTTGTTTTCGATATATAACATTGACTTTTTAAAATTCCAAAAAAGGGGTCTTTCTAACGTAACCAAAATTGCCATCCCATTATCTCAGTATAGGTTTAAGGGAGAGAGTTGAAAGTTATATTGTCAAAGTCTGCTTGACAAGGAGATGCTTTAGATCTACTAAAAATTGAAATTCGGTGCACTTTTATTTGTAGCTATTTATCAGATTATTACGTATTCCTTGGATCCTGCTGCGATTAATTTGGTGAATATGGGTAGAAAGATCTTGTTTCGATAAGGAGCAACTTCTTGACGCGCAAAAAGTCACTTTCGCCACCTTAAAAAAAGTGGAAAAGTGACCCTCCGTGAACATGTGGGGGGGTATTGGTATTTTCAAAGTTTCGTTCCATAAAACTTTCTTGTAGTTAAAAGGAGAGTAATGTTATATTTTTTTTTTAATTTTTCATGGCAAAACGAATCGATTCCATTCCAAACACTTTGATTTCCATTTATAACATCGACTTTTTAAAATTCCAAAAATGGGGTTTTTCTAACGTAACCAAAATTGTCATCCCATTATCTCAGTTTAAGTTTAAGGGAGAGAGTTGAAAGTTATATTGTCAAAGTCTGCTTGACAAGGAGATGCCCTAGCCCTACTAAAAATTGAAATTCGGTGCACTTTTATTTGTAGCTATATATCAGAATATTACGTATTCCTTCGATCCTGCTGCGATTAATTTGGTGAAAATGGGTTGAAAGGTCTTGTTTCGATAAGGAGCAACTTCTTGACGCGCAAAAAGTCACTTTCGCCACCTTAAAAAAAGTGGAAAAGTGACCCTCCGTGAACATGTGGGGGGGTATTGGTATTTTCAAAGTTTCGTTCCTTAAAAGTTTCTTGTAGTTAAAAGGAGTGTAATGTTATATTTTTTTTTTAATTTGTCATGGCAAAACGAATCGATTCCATTCCAAACACTTTGATTTCCATTTATAACATCGACTTTTTAAAATTCCAAAAATGGGGTTTTTCTAACGTTACCAAAATTGCCATCCCATTATCTCAGTTTAAGTTTAAGGGAGAGAGTTAAAAGTTATATTGTCAAAGTCTGCTTGACAAGGAGATGCCCTAGCCCTACTAAAAATTGAAATTCGGTGCACTTTTATTTGTAGCTATATAACAGAATATTACGTATTCCTTCGATCCTGCTGCGATTAATTTGGTGAAAATGGGTTGAAAGGTCTTGTTTCGATAAGGAGCAACTTCTTGACGCGCAAAAAGTCACTTTCGCCACCTTAAAAAAAGTGGAAAAGTGACCCTCCGTGAACATGTGCGGGGGTATTGGTATTTTCAAAGTTTCGTTCCTTAAAACTTTCTTGTAGTTAAAAGGAGAGTAATGTTATATTTTTTTTTTAATTTTTCGTGGCAAAACGAATCGATTCCATTCCTTAAACTTTGTTTTCGATATATAACATTGACTTTTTAAAATTCCAAAAAAGGGGTCTTTCTAACGTAACCAAAATTGCCATCCCATTATCTCAGTGTAGGTTTAAGGGAGAGAGTTGAAAGTTATATTGTCAAAGTCTGCTTGACAAGGAGATGCTTTAGATCTACTAAAAATTGAAATTCGGTGCACTTTTATTTGTAGCTATTTATCAGATTATTACGTATTCCTTGGATCCTGCTGCGATTAATTTGGTGAATATGGGTAGAAAGATCTTGTTTCGATAAGGAGCAACTTCTTGACGCGCAAAAGTCACTTTCGCCACCTTAAAAAAAGTGGAAAAGTGACCCTCCGTGAACATGTGGGGGGGTATTGGTATTTTCAAAGTTTCGTTCCATAAAACTTTCTTGTAGTTAAAAGGAGAGTAATGTTATATTTTTTTTTTAATTTTTCATGGCAAAACGAATCGATTCCATTCCAAACACTTTGATTTCCATTTATAACATCGACTTTTTAAAATTCCAAAAATGGGGTTTTTCTAACGTAACCAAAATTGCCATCCCATTATCTCAGTTTAAGTTTAAGGGAGAGAGTTGAAAGTTATATTGTCAAAGTCTGCTTGACAAGGAGATGCCCTAGCCCTACTAAAAATTGAAATTCGGTGCACTTTTATTTGTAGCTATATATCAGAATATTACGTATTCCTTGGATCCTGCTGCGATTAGTTTGGTGAAAATGGGTTGAAAGGTCTTGTTTCGATAAGGAGCAACTTTTTAACGCGCAAAAAGTCACTTTCGCCACCTTAAAAAAAGTGGAAAAGTGACCCTCCGTGAACATGTGGGGGGGTATTGGTATTTTCAAAGTTTCGTTCCTTAAAACTTTCTTGTAGTTGCAAGGAGAGTAATGTTATATTTTTTTTTGAATTTGTCATGGCAAAACGAATCGATTCCATTCCTTAAACTTTGTTTTCGATATATAACATTGACTTTTTAAAATTCCAAAAAAGGGGTCTTTCTAACGTAACCAAAATTGCCATCCCATTATCTCAGTATAGGTTTAAGGGAGAGAGTTGAAAGTTATATTGTCAAAGTCTGCTTGACAAGGAGATGCTTTAGATCTACTAAAAATTGAAATTCGGTGCACTTTTATTTGTAGCTATTTATCAGATTATTACGTATTCCTTGGATCCTGCTGCGATTAATTTGGTGAATATGGGTAGAAAGATCTTGTTTCGATAAGGAGCAACTTCTTGACGCGCAAAAAGTCACTTTCGCCACCTTAAAAAAAGTGGAAAAGTGACCCTCCGTGAACATGTGGGGGGGTATTGGTATTTTCAAAGTTTCGTTCCATAAAACTTTCTTGTAGTTAAAAGGAGAGTAATGTTATATTTTTTTTTTAATTTTTCATGGCAAAACGAATCGATTCCATTCCAAACACTTTGATTTCCATTTATAACATCGACTTTTTAAAATTCCAAAAATGGGGTTTTTCTAACGTAACCAAAATTGCCATCCCATTATCTCAGTTTAAGTTTAAGGGAGAGAGTTGAAAGTTATATTGTCAAAGTCTGCTTGACAAGGAGATGCCCTAGCCCTACTAAAAATTGAAATTCGGTGCACTTTTATTTGTAGCTATATATCAGAATATTACGTATTCCTTGGATCCTGCTGCGATTAGTTTGGTGAAAATGGGTTGAAAGGTCTTGTTTCGATAAGGAGCAACTTTTTAACGCGCAAAAAGTCACTTTCGCCACCTTAAAAAAAGTGGAAAAGTGACCCTCCGTGAACATGTGGGGGGGTATTGGTATTTTCAAAGTTTCGTTCCTTAAAACTTTCTTGTAGTTGCAAGGAGAGTAATGTTATATTTTTTTTTGAATTTGTCATGGCAAAACGAATCGATTCCATTCCTTAAACTTTGTTTTCGATATATAACATTGACTTTTTAAAATTCCAAAAAAGGGGTCTTTCTAACGTAACCAAAATTGCCATCCCATTATCTCAGTATAGGTTTAAGGGAGAGAGTTGAAAGTTATATTGTCAAAGTCTGCTTGACAAGGAGATGCTTTAGATCTACTAAAAATTGAAATTCGGTGCACTTTTATTTGTAGCTATTTATCAGATTATTACGTATTCCTTGGATCCTGCTGCGATTAATTTGGTGAATATGGGTAGAAAGATCTTGTTTCGATAAGGAGCAACTTCTTGACGCGCAAAATGTCACTTTCGCCACCTTAAAAAAAGTGGAAAAGTGACCCTCCGTGAACATGTGGGGGGGTATTGGTATTTTCAAAGTTTCGTTCCATAAAACTTTCTTGTAGTTAAAAGGAGAGTAATGTTATATTTTTTTTTTAATTTTTCATGGCAAAACGAATCGATTCCATTCCAAACACTTTGATTTCCATTTATAACATCGACTTTTTAAAATTCCAAAAATGGGGTTTTTCTAACGTAACCAAAATTGTCATCCCATTATCTCAGTTTAAGTTTAAGGGAGAGAGTTGAAAGTTATATTGTCAAAGTCTGCTTGACAAGGAGATGCCCTAGCCCTACTAAAAATTGAAATTCGGTGCACTTTTATTTGTAGCTATATATCAGAATATTACGTATTCCTTCGATCCTGCTGCGATTAATTTGGTGAAAATGGGTTGAAAGGTCTTGTTTCGATAAGGAGCAACTTCTTGACGCGCAAAAAGTCACTTTCGCCACCTTAAAAAAAGTGGAAAAGTGACCCTCCGTGAACATGTGGGGGGGTATTGGTATTTTCAAAGTTTCGTTCCTTAAAAGTTTCTTGTAGTTAAAAGGAGAGTAATGTTATATTTTTTTTTTAATTTGTCATGGCAAAACGAATCGATTCCATTCCAAACACTTTGATTTCCATTTATAACATCGACTTTTTAAAATTCCAAAAATGGGGTTTTTCTAACGTTACCAAAATTGCCATCCCATTATCTCAGTTTAAGTTTAAGGGAGAGAGTTAAAAGTTATATTGTCAAAGTCTGCTTGACAAGGAGATGCCCTAGCCCTACTAAAAATTGAAATTCGGTGCACTTTTATTTGTAGCTATATAACAGAATATTACGTATTCCTTCGATCCTGCTGCGATTAATTTGGTGAAAATGGGTTGAAAGGTCTTGTTTCGATAAGGAGCAACTTCTTGACGCGCAAAAAGTCACTTTCGCCACCTTAAAAAAAGTGGAAAAGTGACCCTCCGTGAACATGTGCGGGGGTATTGGTATTTTCAAAGTTTCGTTCCTTAAAACTTTCTTGTAGTTAAAAGGAGAGTAATGTTATATTTTTTTTTTAATTTTTCGTGGCAAAACGAATCGATTCCATTCCTTAAACTTTGTTTTCGATATATAACATTGACTTTTTAAAATTCCAAAAAAGGGGTCTTTCTAACGTAACCAAAATTGCCATCCCATTATCTCAGTGTAGGTTTAAGGGAGAGAGTTGAAAGTTATATTGTCAAAGTCTGCTTGACAAGGAGATGCTTTAGATCTACTAAAAATTGAAATTCGGTGCACTTTTATTTGTAGCTATTTATCAGATTATTACGTATTCCTTGGATCCTGCTGCGATTAATTTGGTGAATATGGGTAGAAAGATCTTGTTTCGATAAGGAGCAACTTCTTGACGCGCAAAAGTCACTTTCGCCACCTTAAAAAAAGTGGAAAAGTGACCCTCCGTGAACATGTGGGGGGGTATTGGTATTTTCAAAGTTTCGTTCCATAAAACTTTCTTGTAGTTAAAAGGAGAGTAATGTTATATTTTTTTTTTAATTTTTCATGGCAAAACGAATCGATTCCATTCCAAACACTTTGATTTCCATTTATAACATCGACTTTTTAAAATTCCAAAAATGGGGTTTTTCTAACGTAACCAAAATTGCCATCCCATTATCTCAGTTTAAGTTTAAGGGAGAGAGTTGAAAGTTATATTGTCAAAGTCTGCTTGACAAGGAGATGCCCTAGCCCTACTAAAAATTGAAATTCGGTGCACTTTTATTTGTAGCTATATATCAGAATATTACGTATTCCTTGGATCCTGCTGCGATTAGTTTGGTGAAAATGGGTTGAAAGGTCTTGTTTCGATAAGGAGCAACTTTTTAACGCGCAAAAAGTCACTTTCGCCACCTTAAAAAAAGTGGAAAAGTGACCCTCCGTGAACATGTGGGGGGGTATTGGTATTTTCAAAGTTTCGTTCCTTAAAACTTTCTTGTAGTTGCAAGGAGAGTAATGTTATATTTTTTTTTGAATTTGTCATGGCAAAACGAATCGATTCCATTCCTTAAACTTTGTTTTCGATATATAACATTGACTTTTTAAAATTCCAAAAAAGGGGTCTTTCTAACGTAACCAAAATTGCCATCCCATTATCTCAGTATAGGTTTAAGGGAGAGAGTTGAAAGTTATATTGTCAAAGTCTGCTTGACAAGGAGATGCTTTAGATCTACTAAAAATTGAAATTCGGTGCACTTTTATTTGTAGCTATTTATCAGATTATTACGTATTCCTTGGATCCTGCTGCGATTAATTTGGTGAATATGGGTAGAAAGATCTTGTTTCGATAAGGAGCAACTTCTTGACGCGCAAAAAGTCACTTTCGCCACCTTAAAAAAAGTGGAAAAGTGACCCTCCGTGAACATGTGGGGGGGTATTGGTATTTTCAAAGTTTCGTTCCATAAAACTTTCTTGTAGTTAAAAGGAGAGTAATGTTATATTTTTTTTTTAATTTTTCATGGCAAAACGAATCGATTCCATTCCAAACACTTTGATTTCCATTTATAACATCGACTTTTTAAAATTCCAAAAATGGGGTTTTTCTAACGTAACCAAAATTGTCATCCCATTATCTCAGTTTAAGTTTAAGGGAGAGAGTTGAAAGTTATATTGTCAAAGTCTGCTTGACAAGGAGATGCCCTAGCCCTACTAAAAATTGAAATTCGGTGCACTTTTATTTGTAGCTATATATCAGAATATTACGTATTCCTTCGATCCTGCTGCGATTAATTTGGTGAAAATGGGTTGAAAGGTCTTGTTTCGATAAGGAGCAACTTCTTGACGCGCAAAAAGTCACTTTCGCCACCTTAAAAAAAGTGGAAAAGTGACCCTCCGTGAACATGTGGGGGGGTATTGGTATTTTCAAAGTTTCGTTCCTTAAAAGTTTCTTGTAGTTAAAAGGAGAGTAATGTTATATTTTTTTTTTAATTTGTCATGGCAAAACGAATCGATTCCATTCCAAACACTTTGATTTCCATTTATAACATCGACTTTTTAAAATTCCAAAAATGGGGTTTTTCTAACGTTACCAAAATTGCCATCCCATTATCTCAGTTTAAGTTTAAGGGAGAGAGTTAAAAGTTATATTGTCAAAGTCTGCTTGACAAGGAGATGCCCTAGCCCTACTAAAAATTGAAATTCGGTGCACTTTTATTTGTAGCTATATAACAGAATATTACGTATTCCTTCGATCCTGCTGCGATTAATTTGGTGAAAATGGGTTGAAAGGTCTTGTTTCGATAAGGAGCAACTTCTTGACGCGCAAAAAGTCACTTTCGCCACCTTAAAAAAAGTGGAAAAGTGACCCTCCGTGAACATGTGCGGGGGTATTGGTATTTTCAAAGTTTCGTTCCTTAAAACTTTCTTGTAGTTAAAAGGAGAGTAATGTTATATTTTTTTTTTAATTTTTCGTGGCAAAACGAATCGATTCCATTCCTTAAACTTTGTTTTCGATATATAACATTGACTTTTTAAAATTCCAAAAAAGGGGTCTTTCTAACGTAACCAAAATTGCCATCCCATTATCTCAGTGTAGGTTTAAGGGAGAGAGTTGAAAGTTATATTGTCAAAGTCTGCTTGACAAGGAGATGCTTTAGATCTACTAAAAATTGAAATTCGGTGCACTTTTATTTGTAGCTATTTATCAGATTATTACGTATTCCTTGGATCCTGCTGCGATTAATTTGGTGAATATGGGTAGAAAGATCTTGTTTCGATAAGGAGCAACTTCTTGACGCGCAAAAGTCACTTTCGCCACCTTAAAAAAAGTGGAAAAGTGACCCTCCGTGAACATGTGGGGGGGTATTGGTATTTTCAAAGTTTCGTTCCATAAAACTTTCTTGTAGTTAAAAGGAGAGTAATGTTATATTTTTTTTTTAATTTTTCATGGCAAAACGAATCGATTCCATTCCAAACACTTTGATTTCCATTTATAACATCGACTTTTTAAAATTCCAAAAATGGGGTTTTTCTAACGTAACCAAAATTGCCATCCCATTATCTCAGTTTAAGTTTAAGGGAGAGAGTTGAAAGTTATATTGTCAAAGTCTGCTTGACAAGGAGATGCCCTAGCCCTACTAAAAATTGAAATTCGGTGCACTTTTATTTGTAGCTATATATCAGAATATTACGTATTCCTTGGATCCTGCTGCGATTAGTTTGGTGAAAATGGGTTGAAAGGTCTTGTTTCGATAAGGAGCAACTTTTTAACGCGCAAAAAGTCACTTTCGCCACCTTAAAAAAAGTGGAAAAGTGACCCTCCGTGAACATGTGGGGGGGTATTGGTATTTTCAAAGTTTCGTTCCTTAAAACTTTCTTGTAGTTGCAAGGAGAGTAATGTTATATTTTTTTTTGAATTTGTCATGGCAAAACGAATCGATTCCATTCCTTAAACTTTGTTTTCGATATATAACATTGACTTTTTAAAATTCCAAAAAAGGGGTCTTTCTAACGTAACCAAAATTGCCATCCCATTATCTCAGTATAGGTTTAAGGGAGAGAGTTGAAAGTTATATTGTCAAAGTCTGCTTGACAAGGAGATGCTTTAGATCTACTAAAAATTGAAATTCGGTGCACTTTTATTTGTAGCTATTTATCAGATTATTACGTATTCCTTGGATCCTGCTGCGATTAATTTGGTGAATATGGGTAGAAAGATCTTGTTTCGATAAGGAGCAACTTCTTGACGCGCAAAAAGTCACTTTCGCCACCTTAAAAAAAGTGGAAAAGTGACCCTCCGTGAACATGTGGGGGGGTATTGGTATTTTCAAAGTTTCGTTCCATAAAACTTTCTTGTAGTTAAAAGGAGAGTAATGTTATATTTTTTTTTTAATTTTTCATGGCAAAACGAATCGATTCCATTCCAAACACTTTGATTTCCATTTATAACATCGACTTTTTAAAATTCCAAAAATGGGGTTTTTCTAACGTAACCAAAATTGTCATCCCATTATCTCAGTTTAAGTTTAAGGGAGAGAGTTGAAAGTTATATTGTCAAAGTCTGCTTGACAAGGAGATGCCCTAGCCCTACTAAAAATTGAAATTCGGTGCACTTTTATTTGTAGCTATATATCAGAATATTACGTATTCCTTCGATCCTGCTGCGATTAATTTGGTGAAAATGGGTTGAAAGGTCTTGTTTCGATAAGGAGCAACTTCTTGACGCGCAAAAAGTCACTTTCGCCACCTTAAAAAAAGTGGAAAAGTGACCCTCCGTGAACATGTGGGGGGGTATTGGTATTTTCAAAGTTTCGTTCCTTAAAAGTTTCTTGTAGTTAAAAGGAGAGTAATGTTATATTTTTTTTTTAATTTGTCATGGCAAAACGAATCGATTCCATTCCAAACACTTTGATTTCCATTTATAACATCGACTTTTTAAAATTCCAAAAATGGGGTTTTTCTAACGTTACCAAAATTGCCATCCCATTATCTCAGTTTAAGTTTAAGGGAGAGAGTTAAAAGTTATATTGTCAAAGTCTGCTTGACAAGGAGATGCCCTAGCCCTACTAAAAATTGAAATTCGGTGCACTTTTATTTGTAGCTATATAACAGAATATTACGTATTCCTTCGATCCTGCTGCGATTAATTTGGTGAAAATGGGTTGAAAGGTCTTGTTTCGATAAGGAGCAACTTCTTGACGCGCAAAAAGTCACTTTCGCCACCTTAAAAAAAGTGGAAAAGTGACCCTCCGTGAACATGTGCGGGGGTATTGGTATTTTCAAAGTTTCGTTCCTTAAAACTTTCTTGTAGTTAAAAGGAGAGTAATGTTATATTTTTTTTTTAATTTTTCGTGGCAAAACGAATCGATTCCATTCCTTAAACTTTGTTTTCGATATATAACATTGACTTTTTAAAATTCCAAAAAAGGGGTCTTTCTAACGTAACCAAAATTGCCATCCCATTATCTCAGTGTAGGTTTAAGGGAGAGAGTTGAAAGTTATATTGTCAAAGTCTGCTTGACAAGGAGATGCTTTAGATCTACTAAAAATTGAAATTCGGTGCACTTTTATTTGTAGCTATTTATCAGATTATTACGTATTCCTTGGATCCTGCTGCGATTAATTTGGTGAATATGGGTAGAAAGATCTTGTTTCGATAAGGAGCAACTTCTTGACGCGCAAAAGTCACTTTCGCCACCTTAAAAAAAGTGGAAAAGTGACCCTCCGTGAACATGTGGGGGGGTATTGGTATTTTCAAAGTTTCGTTCCATAAAACTTTCTTGTAGTTAAAAGGAGAGTAATGTTATATTTTTTTTTTAATTTTTCATGGCAAAACGAATCGATTCCATTCCAAACACTTTGATTTCCATTTATAACATCGACTTTTTAAAATTCCAAAAATGGGGTTTTTCTAACGTAACCAAAATTGCCATCCCATTATCTCAGTTTAAGTTTAAGGGAGAGAGTTGAAAGTTATATTGTCAAAGTCTGCTTGACAAGGAGATGCCCTAGCCCTACTAAAAATTGAAATTCGGTGCACTTTTATTTGTAGCTATATATCAGAATATTACGTATTCCTTGGATCCTGCTGCGATTAGTTTGGTGAAAATGGGTTGAAAGGTCTTGTTTCGATAAGGAGCAACTTTTTTACGCGCAAAAAGTCACTTTCGCCACCTTAAAAAAAGTGGAAAAGTGACCCTTCGTGAACATGTGGGGGGGTATTGGTATTTTCAAAGTTTCGTTCCTGAAAACTTTCTTGTAGTTGCAAGGAGAGTAATGTTATATTTTTTTTTGAATTTGTCATGGCAAAACGAATCGATTCCATTCCTAACACTTTGTTTTCGATATATAACATTGACTTTTTAAAATTCCAAAAAAGGGGTTTTTCTAATGTAACCAAAATTGCCATCCCATTATCTCAGTATAGGTTTAAGGGAGAGAGTTGAAAGTTATATTGTCAAAGTCTGCTTGACAAGGAGATGCCCTAGCCCTACTAAAAATTGAAATTCGGTGCACTTTTATTTGTTGCTATTTATCAGATTATTACGTATTCCTTGGATCCTGCTGCGATTAATTTGGTGAAAATGGGTAGAAAGATCTTGTTTCGATAAGGAGCAACTTCTTGACGCGCAAAAAGTCACTTTCGCCACCTTAAAAAAAGTGGAAAAGTGACCCTCCGTGAACATGTGGGGGGGTATTGGTATTTTCAAAGTTTCGTTCCTTAAAACTTTCTTGTAGTTGCAAGGAGAGTAATGTTATATTTTTTTTTAATTTGTCATGGCAAAACGAATCGATTCCATTCCTTAAACTTTGTTTTCGATATATAACATTGACTTTTTAAAATTCCAAAAAAGGGGTCTTTCTAACGTAACCAAAATTGCCATCCCATTATCTCAGTATAGGTTTAAGGGAGAGAGTTGAAAGTTATATTGTCAAAGTCTGCTTGACAAGGAGATGCTTTAGATCTACTAAAAATTGAAATTCGGTGCACTTTTATTTGTAGCTATTTATCAGATTATTACGTATTCCTTGGATCCTGCTGCGATTAATTTGGTGAATATGGGTAGAAAGATCTTGTTTCGATAAGGAGCAACTTCTTGACGCGCAAAAAGTCACTTTCGCCACCTTAAAAAAAGTGGAAAAGTGACCCTCCGTGAACATGTGGGGGGGTATTGGTATTTTCAAAGTTTCGTTCCTTAAAACTTTCTTGTAGTTGCAAGGAGAGTAATGTTATATTTTTTTTTAATTTGTCATGGCAAAACGAATCGATTCCATTCCTTAAACTTTGTTTTCGATATATAACATTGACTTTTTAAAATTCCAAAAAAGGGGTCTTTCTAACGTAACCAAAATTGCCATCCCATTATCTCAGTATAGGTTTAAGGGAGAGAGTTGAAAGTTATATTGTCAAAGTCTGCTTGACAAGGAGATGCTTTAGATCTACTAAAAATTGAAATTCGGTGCACTTTTATTTGTAGCTATTTATCAGATTATTACGTATTCCTTGGATCCTGCTGCGATTAATTTGGTGAATATGGGTAGAAAGATCTTGTTTCGATAAGGAGCAACTTCTTGACGCGCAAAAAGTCACTTTCGCCACCTTAAAAAAAGTGGAAAAGTGACCCTCCGTGAACATGTGGGGGGGTATTGGTATTTTCAAAGTTTCGTTCCATAAAACTTTCTTGTAGTTAAAAGGAGAGTAATGTTATATTTTTTTTTTAATTTGTCATGGCAAAACGAATCGATTCCATTCCAAACACTTTGATTTCGATTTATAACATCGACTTTTTAAAATTCCAAAAATGGGGTTTTTCTAACGTAACCAAAATTGTCATCCCATAATCTCAGTTTAAGTTTAAGGGAGAGAGTTGAAAGTTATATTGTCAAAGTCTGCTTGACAAGGAGATGCCCTAGCCCTACTAAAAATTGAAATTCGGTGCACTTTTATTTGTAGCTATATATCAGAATATTACGTATTCCTTCGATCCTGCTGCGATTAATTTGGTGAAAATGGGTTGAAAGGTCTTGTTTCGATAAGGAGCAACTTCTTGACGCGCAAAAAGTCACTTTCGCCACCTTAAAAAAAGTGGAAAAGTGACCCTCCGTGAACATGTGGGGGGGTATTGGTATTTTCAAAGTTTCGTTCCTTAAAAGTTTCTTGTAGTTAAAAGGAGAGTAATGTTATATTTTTTTTTTAATTTGTCATGGCAAAACGAATCGATTCCATTCCAAACACTTTGATTTCGATTTATAACATCGACTTTTTAAAATTCCAAAAATGGGGTTTTTCTAACGTTACCAAAATTGCCATCCCATTATCTCAGTTTAAGTTTAAGGGAGAGAGTTGAAAGTTATATTGTCAAAGTCTGCTTGACAAGGAGATGCCCTAGCCCTACTAAAAATTGAAATTCGGTGCACTTTTATTTGTAGCTATATATCAGAATATTACGTATTCCTTCGATCCTGCTGCGATTAATTTGGTGAAAATGGGTTGAAAGGTCTTGTTTCGATAAGGAGCAACTTCTTGACGCGCAAAAAGTCACTTTCGCCACCTTAAAAAAAGTGGAAAAGTGACCCTCCGTGAACATGTGGGGGGGTATTGGTATTTTCAAAGTTTCGTTCCTTAAAACTTTCTTGTAGTTAAAAGGAGAGTAATGTTATATTTTTTTTTTAATTTGTCATGGCAAAACGAATCGATTCCATTCCAAACACTTTGATTTCGATTTATAACATCGACTTTTTAAAATTCCAAAAATGGGGGTTTTCTAACGTAACCAAAATTGCCATCCCATTATCTCAGTTTAAGTTTAAGGGAGAGAGTTGAAAGTTATATTGTCAAATTCTGCTTGACAAGGAGATGCCCTAGCCCTACTAAAAATTGAAATTCGGTGCACTTTTATTTGTAGCTATATATCAGAATATTACGTATTCCTTCGATCCTGCTGCGATTAATTTGGTGAAAATGGGTTGAAAGGTCTTGTTTCGATAAGGAGCAACTTCTTGACGCGCAAAAAGTCACTTTCGCCACCTTAAAAAAAGTGGAAAAGTGACCCTCCGTGAACATGTGGGGGGGTATTGGTATTTTCAAAGTTTCGTTCTTTAAAACTTTCTTGTAGTTAAAAGGAGAGTAATGTTATATTTTTTTTTTTAATTTGTCATGGCAAAACGAATCGATTCCATTCCAAACACTTTGATTTCGATTTATAACATCGACTTTTTAAAATTCCAAAAATGGGGTTTTTCTAACGTAACCAAAATTGCCATCCCATTATCTCAGTTTAAGTTTAAGGGAGAGAGTTGAAAGTTATATTGTCAAAGTCTGCTTGACAAGGAGATGCCCTAGCCCTACTAAAAATTGAAATTCGGTGCACTTTTATTTTTAGCTATATATCAGAATATTACGTATTCCTTGGATCCTGCTGCGATTAGTTTGGTGAAAATGGGTTGAAAGGTCTTGTTTCGATAAGGAGCAACTTTTTAACGCGCAAAAAGTCACTTTCGCCACCTTAAAAAAAGTGGAAAAGTGACCCTTCGTGAACATGTGGGGGGGTATTGGTATTTTCAAAGTTTCGTTCCTGAAAACTTTCTTGTAGTTGCAAGGAGAGTAATGTTATATTTTTTTTTGAATTTGTCATGGCAAAACGAATCGATTCCATTCCTAACACTTTGTTTTCGATATATAACATTGACTTTTTAAAATTCCAGAAAAGGGGTTTTTCTAATGTAACCAAAATTGCCATCCCATTATCTCAGTATAGGTTTAAGGGAGAGAGTTGAAAGTTATATTGTCAAAGTCTGCTTGACAAGGAGATGCCCTAGCCCTACTAAAAATTGAAATTCGGTGCACTTTTATTTGTTGCTATTTATCAGATTATTACGTATTCCTTGGATCCTGCTGCGATTAATTTGGTGAAAATGGGTAGAAAGATCTTGTTTCGATAAGGAGCAACTTCTTGACGCGCAAAAAGTCACTTTCGCCACCTTAAAAAAAGTGGAAAAGTGACCCTCCGTGAACATGTGGGGGGGTATTGGTATTTTCAAAGTTTCGTTCCATAAAACTTTCTTGTAGTTAAAAGGAGAGTAATGTTATATTTTTTTTTTAATTTTTCATGGCAAAACGAATCGATTCCATTCCAAACACTTTGATTTCCATTTATAACATCGACTTTTTAAAATTCCAAAAATGGGGTTTTTCTAACGTAACCAAAATTGCCATCCCATTATCTCAGTTTAAGTTTAAGGGAGAGAGTTGAAAGTTATATTGTCAAAGTCTGCTTGACAAGGAGATGCCCTAGCCCTACTAAAAATTGAAATTCGGTGCACTTTTATTTGTAGCTATATATCAGAATATTTCGTATTCCTTCGATCCTGCTGCGATTAATTTGGTGAAAATGGGTTGAAAGGTCTTGTTTCGATAAGGAGCAACTTCTTGACGCGCAAAAAGTCACTTTCGCCACCTTAAAAAAAGTGGAAAAGTGACCCTCCGTGAACATGTGGGGGGGTATTGGTATTTTCAAAGTTTCGTTCCTTAAAACTTTCTTGTAGTTAAAAGGAGAGTAATGTTATATTTTTTTTTTAATTTGTCATGGCAAAACGAATCGATTCCATTCCAAACACTTTGATTTCGATTTATAACATCGACTTTTTAAAATTCCAAAAATGGGGTTTTTCTAACGTTACCAAAATTGCCATCCCATTATCTCAGTTTAAGTTTAAGGGAGAGAGTTGAAAGTTATATTGTCAAAGTCTGCTTGACAAGGAGATGCCCTAGCCCTACTAAAAATTGAAATTCGGTGCACTTTTATTTGTAGCTATATATCAGAATATTACGTATTCCTTCGATCCTGCTGCGATTAATTTGGTGAAAATGGGTTGAAAGGTCTTGTTTCGATAAGGAGCAACTTCTTGACGCGCAAAAAGTCACTTTCGCCACCTTAAAAAAAGTGGAAAAGTGACCCTCCGTGAACATGTGGGGGGGTATTGGTATTTTCAAAGTTTCGTTCCTTAAAACTTTCTTGTAGTTAAAAGGAGAGTAATGTTATATTTTTTTTTTTAATTTGTCATGGCAAAACGAATCGATTCCATTCCAAACACTTTTATTTCGATTTATAACATCGACTTTTTAAAATTCCAAAAATGGGGTTTTTCTAACGTAACCAAAATTGCCATCCCATTATCTCAGTTTAAGTTTAAGGGAGAGAGTTGAAAGTTATATTGTCAAAGTCTGCTTGACAAGGAGATGCCCTAGCCCTACTAAAAATTGAAATTCGGTGCACTTTTATTTGTAGCTATATATCAGAATATTACGTATTCCTTCGATCCTGCTGCGATTAATTTGGTGAAAATGGGTTGAAAGGTCTTGTTTCGATAAGGAGCAACTTCTTGACGCGCAAAAAGTCACTTTCGCCACCTTAAAAAAAGTGGAAAAGTGACCCTCCGTAAACATGTGGGGGGGTATTGGTATTTTCAAAGTTTCGTTCCTTAAAAGTTTCTTGTAGTTAAAAGGAGAGTAATGTTATATTTTTTTTTTAATTTGTCATGGCAAAACGAATCGATTCCATTCCAAACACTTTGATTTCGATTTATAACATCGACTTTTTAAAATTCCAAAAATGGGGTTTTTCTAACGTTACCAAAATTGCCATCCCATTATCTCAGTTTAAGTTTAAGGGAGAGAGTTGAAAGTTATATTGTCAAAGTCTGCTTGACAAGGAGATGCCCTAGCCCTACTAAAAATTGAAATTCGGTGCACTTTTATTTGTAGCTATATATCAGAATATTACGTATTCCTTCGATCCTGCTGCGATTAATTTGGTGAAAATGGGTTGAAAGGTCTTGTTTCGATAAGGAGCAACTTCTTGACGCGCAAAAAGTCACTTTCGCCACCATAAAAAAAGTGGAAAAGTGACCCTCCGTGAACATGTGAGGGGGTATTGGTATTTTCAAAGTTTCGTTCTTTAAAACTTTCTTGTAGTGGCAAGGAGAGTAATGTTATAATTTTTTTGGAATTTGTCATGGCAAAACGAATCGATTCCATTCCTAACACTTTGTTTTCGATATATAACATTGACTTTTTAAAATTCCAAAAAAGGGGTTTTTCTAACGTAACCAAAATTGCCATCCCATTATCTCAGTATAGGTTTAAGGGAGAGAGTTGGAAGTTATATTGTCAAAGTCTGCTTGACAAGGAGATGCTTTAGATCTACTAAAAATTGAAATTCGGTGCACTTTTATTTGTAGCTATTTATCAGATTATTACGTATTCCTTGGATCCTGCTGCGATTAATTTGGTGAATATGGGTAGAAAGATCTTGTTTCGATAAGGAGCAACTTCTTGACGCGCAAAAAGTCACTTTCGCCACCTTAAAAAAAGTGGAAAAGTGACCCTCCGTGAACATGTGGGGGGGTATTGGTATTTTCAAAGTTTCGTTCCTTAAAACTTTCTTGTAGTTAAAAGGAGAGTAATGTTATATTTTTTTTTGAATTTGTCATGGCAAAACGAATCGATTCCATTCCTAACACTTTGTTTTCGATATATAACATTGACTTTTTAAAATTCCAGAAAAGGGGTTTTTCTAATGTAACCAAAATTGCCATCCCATTATCTCAGTATAGGTTTAAGGGAGAGAGTTGAAAGTTATATTGTCAAAGTCTGCTTGACAAGGAGATGCCCTAGCCCTACTAAAAATTGAAATTCGGTGCACTTTTATTTGTTGCTATTTATCAGATTATTACGTATTCCTTGGATCCTGCTGCGATTAATTTGGTGAAAATGGGTAGAAAGATCTTGTTTCGATAAGGAGCAACTTCTTGACGCGCAAAAAGTCACTTTCGCCACCTTAAAAAAAGTGGAAAAGTGACCCTCCGTGAACATGTGGGGGGGTATTGGTATTTTCAAAGTTTCGTTCCATAAAACTTTCTTGTAGTTAAAAGGAGAGTAATGTTATATTTTTTTTTTAATTTTTCATGGCAAAACGAATCGATTCCATTCCAAACACTTTGATTTCCATTTATAACATCGACTTTTTAAAATTCCAAAAATGGGGTTTTTCTAACGTAACCAAAATTGCCATCCCATTATCTCAGTTTAAGTTTAAGGGAGAGAGTTGAAAGTTATATTGTCAAAGTCTGCTTGACAAGGAGATGCCCTAGCCCTACTAAAAATTGAAATTCGGTGCACTTTTATTTGTAGCTATATATCAGAATATTTCGTATTCCTTCGATCCTGCTGCGATTAATTTGGTGAAAATGGGTTGAAAGGTCTTGTTTCGATAAGGAGCAACTTCTTGACGCGCAAAAAGTCACTTTCGCCACCTTAAAAAAAGTGGAAAAGTGACCCTCCGTGAACATGTGGGGGGGTATTGGTATTTTCAAAGTTTCGTTCCTTAAAACTTTCTTGTAGTTAAAAGGAGAGTAATGTTATATTTTTTTTTTAATTTGTCATGGCAAAACGAATCGATTCCATTCCAAACACTTTGATTTCGATTTATAACATCGACTTTTTAAAATTCCAAAAATGGGGTTTTTCTAACGTTACCAAAATTGCCATCCCATTATCTCAGTTTAAGTTTAAGGGAGAGAGTTGAAAGTTATATTGTCAAAGTCTGCTTGACAAGGAGATGCCCTAGCCCTACTAAAAATTGAAATTCGGTGCACTTTTATTTGTAGCTATATATCAGAATATTACGTATTCCTTCGATCCTGCTGCGATTAATTTGGTGAAAATGGGTTGAAAGGTCTTGTTTCGATAAGGAGCAACTTCTTGACGCGCAAAAAGTCACTTTCGCCACCTTAAAAAAAGTGGAAAAGTGACCCTCCGTGAACATGTGGGGGGGTATTGGTATTTTCAAAGTTTCGTTCCTTAAAACTTTCTTGTAGTTAAAAGGAGAGTAATGTTATATTTTTTTTTTTAATTTGTCATGGCAAAACGAATCGATTCCATTCCAAACACTTTTATTTCGATTTATAACATCGACTTTTTAAAATTACAAAAATGGGGTTTTTCTAACGTAACCAAAATTGCCATCCCATTATCTCAGTTTAAGTTTAAGGGAGAGAGTTGAAAGTTATATTGTCAAAGTCTGCTTGACAAGGAGATGCCCTAGCCCTACTAAAAATTGAAATTCGGTGCACTTTTATTTGTAGCTATATATCAGAATATTACGTATTCCTTCGATCCTGCTGCGATTAATTTGGTGAAAATGGGTTGAAAGGTCTTGTTTCGATAAGGAGCAACTTCTTGACGCGCAAAAAGTCACTTTCGCCACCTTAAAAAAAGTGGAAAAGTGACCCTCCGTAAACATGTGGGGGGGTATTGGTATTTTCAAAGTTTCGTTCCTTAAAAGTTTCTTGTAGTTAAAAGGAGAGTAATGTTATATTTTTTTTTTAATTTGTCATGGCAAAACGAATCGATTCCATTCCAAACACTTTGATTTCGATTTATAACATCGACTTTTTAAAATTCCAAAAATGGGGTTTTTCTAACGTTACCAAAATTGCCATCCCATTATCTCAGTTTAAGTTTAAGGGAGAGAGTTGAAAGTTATATTGTCAAAGTCTGCTTGACAAGGAGATGCCCTAGCCCTACTAAAAATTGAAATTCGGTGCACTTTTATTTGTAGCTATATATCAGAATATTACGTATTCCTTCGATCCTGCTGCGATTAATTTGGTGAAAATGGGTTGAAAGGTCTTGTTTCGATAAGGAGCAACTTCTTGACGCGCAAAAAGTCACTTTCGCCACCATAAAAAAAGTGGAAAAGTGACCCTCCGTGAACATGTGAGGGGGTATTGGTATTTTCAAAGTTTCGTTCTTTAAAACTTTCTTGTAGTGGCAAGGAGAGTAATGTTATAATTTTTTTGGAATTTGTCATGGCAAAACGAATCGATTCCATTCCTAACACTTTGTTTTCGATATATAACATTGACTTTTTAAAATTCCAAAAAAGGGGTTTTTCTAACGTAACCAAAATTGCCATCCCATTATCTCAGTATAGGTTTAAGGGAGAGAGTTGGAAGTTATATTGTCAAAGTCTGCTTGACAAGGAGATGCCCTAGCCCTACTAAAAATTGAAATTCGGTGCACTTTTATTTGTAGCTATTTATCAGATTTTTACGTATTCCTTGGATCCTGCTGCGATTAATTTGGTGAAAATGGGTAGAAAGATCTTGTTTCGATAAGGAGCAACTTCTTGACGCGCAAAAAGTCACTTTCGCCACCTTTAAAAAAGAGGAAAAGTGACCCTCCGTGAACATGTGGGGGGGTATTGGTATTTTCAAAGTTTCGTTCTTTAAAACTTTCTTGTAGTTAAAAGGAGAGTAATGTTATATTTTTTTTTAATTTGTCATGGCAAAACGAATCGATTCCATTCCAAACACTTTGATTTCAATTTATAACATCGACTTTTTAAAATTCCAAAAATGGGGTTTTTCTAACGTCACCAAAATTGCCATCCCATTATCTCAGTTTAAGTTTAAGGGAGAGAGTTGAAAGTTATATTGTCAAAGTCTGCTTGACAAGGAGATGCCCTAGCCCTACTACAAATTGAAATTCGGTGCACTTTTATTTGTAGCTATATATCAGAATATTACGTATTCCTTGGATCCTGCTGCGATTAATTTGGTGAAAATGGGTAGAAAGATCTTGTTTCGATAAGGAGCAACTTTTTAACGCGCAAAAAGTCACTTTCGCCACCTTAAAAAAAGTGGAAAAGTGACCCTTCGTGAACATGTGGGGGGGTATTGGTATTTTCAAAGTTTCGTTCTTTAAAACTTTCTTGTAGTTGCAAGGAGAGTAATGTTATAATTTTTTTGGAATTTGTCATGGCAAAACGAATCGATTCCATTCCTAACACTTTGATTTTGATTTATAACATCGACTTTTTAAAATTCCAAAAATGGGGTTTTTCTAACGTAACCAAAATTGCCATCCCATTATCTCAGTTTAAGTTTTAGGGAGAGAGTTGAAAGTTATATTGTCAAAGTCTGCTTGACAAGGAGATGCCCTAGCCCTACTAAAAATTGAAATTCGGTGCACTTTTATTTGTAGCTATATATCAGAATATTACGTATTCCTTGGATCCTGCTGCGATTAGTTTGGTGAAAATGGGTTGAAAGGTCTTGTTTCGATAAGGAGCAACTTTTTAACGCGCAAAAAGTCACTTTCGCCACCTTAAAAAAAGTGGAAAAGTGACCCTTCGTGAACATGTGGGGGGGTATTGGTATTTTCAAAGTTTCGTTCTTTAAAACTTTCTTGTAGTTGCAAGGAGAGTAATGTTATAATTTTTTTGGAATTTGTCATGGCAAAACGAATCGATTCCATTCCTAACACTTTGATTTTGATTTATAACATCGACTTTTTAAAATTCCAAAAATGGGGTTTTTCTAACGTAACCAAAATTGCCATCCCATTATCTCAGTTTAAGTTTAAGGGAGAGAGTTGAAAGTTATATTGTCAAAGTCTGCTTGACAAGGAGATGCCCTAGCCCTACTAAAAATTGAAATTCGGTGCACTTTTATTTGTAGCTATATATCAGAATATTACGTATTCCTTGGATCCTGCTGCGATTAGTTTGGTGAAAATGGGTTGAAAGGTCTTGTTTCGATAAGGAGCAACTTTTTAACGCGCAAAAAGTCACTTACGCCACCTTAAAAAAAGTGGAAAAGTGACCCTTCGTGAACATGTGAGGGGGTATTGGTTTTTTCAAAGTTTCGTTCTTTAAAACTTTCTTGTAGTTGCAAGGAGAGTAATGTTATAATTTTTTTGGAATTTGTCATGGCAAAACGAATCGATTCCATTCCTAACACTTTGTTTTCGATATATAACATTGACTTTTTAAAATTCCAAAAAAGGGGTTTTTCTAACGTAACCAAAATTGCCATCCCATTATCTCAGTATAGGTTTAAGGGAGAGAGTTGGAAGTTATATTGTCAAAGTCTGCTTGACAAGGAGATGCCCTAGCCCTACTAAAAATTGAAATTCGGTGCACTTTTATTTGTAGCTATTTATCAGATTATTACGTATTCCTTGGATCCTGCTGCGATTAATTTGGTGAAAATGGGTAGAAAGATCTTGTTTCAATAAGGAGCAACTTCTTGACGCGCAAAAAGTCACTTTCGCCACCTTAAAAAAAGTGGAAAAGTGACCCTCCGTGAACATGTGGGGGGGTATTGGTATTTTCAAAGTTTCGTTCCATAAAACTTTCTTGTAGTTAAAAGGAGAGTAATGTTATATTTTTTTTTTAATTTGTCATGGCAAAACGAATCGATTCCATTCCAAACACTTTGATTTCGATTTATAACATCGACTTTTTAAAATTCCAAAAATGGGGTTTTTCTAACGTAACCAAAATTGCCATCCCATTATCTCAGTTTAAGTTTAAGGGAGAGAGTTGAAAGTTATATTGTCAAAGTCTGCTTGACAAGGAGATGCCCTAGCCCTACTAAAAATTGAAATTCGGTGCACTTTTATTTGTAGCTATTTATCAGATTTTTACGTATTCCTTGGATCCTGCTGCGATTAATTTGGTGAAAATGGGTTGAAAGGTCTTGTTTCGATAAGGAGCAACTTCTTGACGCGCAAAAAGTCACTTTCGCCACCTTAAAAAAAGTGGAAAAGTGACCCTCCGTGAACATGTGGGGGGGTATTGGTATTTTCAAAGTTTCGTTCCTTAAAACTTTCTTGTAGTTAAAAGGAGAGTAATGTTATATTTTTTTTTTTAATTTGTCATGGCAAAACGAATCGATTCCATTCCAAACACTTTGATTTCGATTTATAACATCGACTTTTTAAAATTCCAAAAATGGGGTTTTTCTAACGTTACCAAAATTGCCATCCCATTATCTCAGTTTAAGTTTAAGGGAGAGAGTTGAAAGTTATATTGTCAAAGTCTGCTTGACAAGGAGATGCCCTAGCCCTACTAAAAATTGAAATTCGGTGCACTTTTATTTGTAGCTATATATCAGAATATTACGTATTCCTTCGATCCTGCTGCGATTAGTTTGGTGAAAATGGGTTGAAAGGTCTTGTTTCGATAAGGAGCAACTTTTTAACGCGCAAAAAGTCACTTTCGCCACCTTAAAAAAAGTGGAAAAGTGACCCTTCGTGAACATGTGGGGGGGTATTGGTATTTTCAAAGTTTCGTTCCTGAAAACTTTCTTGTAGTTGCAAGGAGAGTAATGTTATATTTTTTTTTGAATTTGTCATGGCAAAACGAATCGATTCCATTCCTAACACTTTGTTTTCGATATATAACATTGACTTTTTAAAATTCCAAAAAAGGGGTTTTTCTAATGTAACCAAAATTGCCATCCCATTATCTCAGTATAGGTTTAAGGGAGAGAGTTGAAAGTTATATTGTCAAAGTCTGCTTGACAAGGAGATGCCCTAGCTCTACTAAAAATTGAAATTCGGTGCACTTTTATTTGTTGCTATTTATCAGATTATTACGTATTCCTTGGATCCTGCTGCGATTAATTTGGTGAAAATGGGTAGAAAGATCTTGTTTCGATAAGGAGCAACTTCTTGACGCGCAAAAAGTCACTTTCGCCACCTTAAAAAAAGTGGAAAAGTGACCCTCCGTGAACATGTGGGGGGGTATTGGTATTTTCAAAGTTTCGTTCCATAAAACTTTCTTGTAGTTAAAAGGAGAGTAATGTTATATTTTTTTTTTAATTTTTCATGGCAAAACGAATCGATTCCATTCCAAACACTTTGATTTCCATTTATAACATCGACTTTTTAAAATTCCAAAAATGGGGTTTTTCTAACGTAACCAAAATTGCCATCCCATTATCTCAGTTTAAGTTTAAGGGAGAGAGTTGAAAGTTATATTGTCAAAGTCTGCTTGACAAGGAGATGCCCTAGCCCTACTAAAAATTGAAATTCGGTGCACTTTTTTTTGTAGCTATATATCAGAATATTACGTATTCCTTCGATCCTGCTGCGATTAATTTGGTGAAAATGGGTTGAAAGGTCTTGTTTCGATAAGGTGCAACTTCTTGACGCGCAAAAAGTCACTTTCGCCACCTTAAAAAAAGTGGAAAAGTGACCCTCCGTGAACATGTGGGGGGGTATTGGTATTTTCAAAGTTTCGTTCTTTAAAACTTTCTTGTAGTTAAAAGGAGAGTAATGTTATATTTTTTTTTTAATTTGTCATGGCAAAACGAATCGATTCCATTCCAAACACTTTGATTTCGATTTATAACATCGACTTTTTAAAATTCCAAAAATGGGGTTTTTCTAACGTTACCAAAATTGCCATCCCATTATCTCAGTTTAAGTTTAAGGGAGAGAGTTGAAAGTTATATTGTCAAAGTCTGCTTGACAAGGAGATGCCCTAGCCCTACTAAAAATTGAAATTCGGTGCACTTTTATTTGTTGCTATATATCAGAATATTACGTATTCCTTGGATCCTGCTGCGATTAGTTTGGTGAAAATGGGTTGAAAGGTCTTGTTTCGATAAGGAGCAACTTTTTAACGCGCAAAAAGTCACTTACGCCACCTTAAAAAAAGTGGAAAAGTGACCCTCCGTGAACATGTGGGGGGGTATTGGTATTTTCAAAGTTTCGTTCCTTAAAACTTTCTTGTAGTTGCAAGGAGAGTAATGTTATATTTTTTTTTGAATTTGTCATGGCAAAACGAATCGATTCCATTCCAAACACTTTGATTTCGATTTATAACATCGACTTTTTAAAATTCCAAAAATGGGGTTTTTCTAACGTAACCAAAATTGCCATCCCATTATCTCAGTTTAAGTTTAAGGGAGAGAGTTGAAAGTTATATTGTCAAAGTCTGCTTGACAAGGAGATGCCCTAGCCCTACTAAAAATTGAAATTCGGTGCACTTTTATTTGTAGCTATTTATCAGATTTTTACGTATTCCTTGGATCCTGCTGCGATTAATTTGGTGAAAATGGGTAGAAAGATCTTGTTTCGATAAGGAGCAACTTCTTGACGCGCAAAAAGTCACTTTCGCCACCTTAAAAAAAGTGGAAAAGTGACCCTCCGTGAACATGTGGGGGGGTATTGGTATTTTCAAAGTTTCGTTCCTTAAAACTTTCTTGTAGTTAAAAGGAGAGTAATGTTATATTTTTTTTTTAATTTGTCATGGCAAAACGAATCGATTCCATTCCAAACACTTTGATTTCGATTTATAACATCGACTTTTTAAAATTCCAAAAATGGGGTTTTTCTAACGTTACCAAAATTGCCATCCCATTATCTCAGTTTAAGTTTAAGGGAGAGAGTTGAAAGTTATATTGTCAAAGTCTGCTTGACAAGGAGATGCCCTAGCCCTACTAAAAATTGAAATTCGGTGCACTTTTATTTGTTGCTATATATCAGAATATTACGTATTCCTTGGATCCTGCTGCGATTAGTTTGGTGAAAATGGGTTGAAAGGTCTTGTTTCGATAAGGAGCAACTTTTTAACGCGCAAAAAGTCACTTACGCCACCTTAAAAAAAGTGGAAAAGTGACCCTCCGTGAACATGTGGGGGGGTATTGGTATTTTCAAAGTTTCGTTCCTTAAAACTTTCTTGTAGTTGCAAGGAGAGTAATGTTATATTTTTTTTTTAATTTGTCATGGCAAAACGAATCGATTCCATTCCTTAAACTTTGTTTTCGATATATAACATTGACTTTTTAAAATTCCAAAAAAGGGGTCTTTCTAACGTAACCAAAATTGCTATCCCATTATCTCAGTATAGGTTTAAGGGAGAGAGTTGAAAGTTACATTGTCAAAGTCTGCTTGACAAGGAGATGCTTTAGATCTACTAAAAATTTAAATTCGGTGCACTTTTATTTGTAGCTATTTATCAGATTATTACGTATTCCTTGGATCCTGCTGCGATTAATTTGGTGAATATGGGTAGAAAGATCTTGTTTCGATAAGGAGCAACTTCTTGACGCGCAAAAAGTCACTTTCGCCACCTTAAAAAAAAGTGGAAAAGTGACCCTCCGTGAACATGTGGGGGGGTATTGGTATTTTCAAAGTTTCGTTCCATAAAACTTTCTTGTAGTTAAAAGGAGAGTAATGTTATATTTTTTTTTTAATTTTTCATGGCAAAACGAATCGATTCCATTCCAAACACTTTGATTTCCATTTATAACATCGACTTTTTAAAATTCCAAAAATGGGGTTTTTCTAACGTAACCAAAATTGCCATCCCATTATCTCAGTTTAAGTTTAAGGGAGAGAGTTGAAAGTTATATTGTCAAAGTCTGCTTGACAAGGAGATGCCCTAGCCCTACTAAAAATTGAAATTCGGTGCACTTTTATTTGTAGCTATATATCAGAATATTACGTATTCCTTGGATCCTGCTGCGATTAATTTGGTGAAAATGGGTTGAAAGGTCTTGTTTCGATAAGGAGCAACTTCTTGACGCGCAAAAAGTCACTTTCGCCACCTTAAAAAAAGTGGAAAAGTGACCCTCCGTGAACATGTGGGGGGGTATTGGTATTTTCAAAGTTTCGTTCCTTAAAAGTTTCTTGTAGTTAAAAGGAGAGTAATGTTATATTTTTTTTTAATTTGTCATGGCAAAACGAATCGATTCCATTCCAAACACTTTGATTTCGATTTATAACATCGACTTTTTAAAATTCCAAAAATGGAATTTTTCTAACGTTACCAAAATTGCCATCCCATTATCTCAGTTTAAGTTTAAGGGAGAGAGTTGAAAGTTATATTGTCAAAGTCTGCTTGACAAGGAGATGCCCTAGCCCTACTAAAAATTGAAATTCGGTGCACTTTTATTTGTAGCTATATATCAGAATATTACGTATTCCTTCGATCCTGCTGCGATTAATTTGGTGAAAATGGGTTGAAAGGTCTTGTTTCGATAAGGAGCAACTTCTTGACGCGCAAAAAGTCACTTTCGCCACCTTAAAAAAAGTGGAAAAGTGACCCTCCGTGAACATGTGGGGGGGTATTGGTATTTTCAAAGTTTCGTTCCTTAAAACTTTCTTGTAGTTAAAAGGAGAGTAATGTTATATTTTTTTTTTAATTTGTCATGGCAAAACGAATCGATTCCATTCCAAACACTTTGATTTCGATTTATAACATCGACTTTTTAAAATTCCAAAAATGGGGTTTTTCTAACGTAACCAAAATTGCCATCCCATTATCTCAGTTTAAGTTTAAGGGAGAGAGTTGAAAGTTATATTGTCAAAGTCTGCTTGACAAGGAGATGCCCTAGCCCTACTAAAAATTGAAATTCGGTGCACTTTTATTTGTAGCTATATATCAGAATATTACGTATTCCTTCGATCCTGCTGCGATTAATTTGGTGAAAATGGGTTGAAAGGTCTTGTTTCGATAAGGAGCAACTTCTTGACGCGCAAAAAGTCACTTTCGCCACCTTAAAAAAAGTGGAAAAGTGACCCTCCGTGAACATGTGGGGGGGTATTGGTATTTTCAAAGTTTCGTTCCTTAAAACTTTCTTGTAGTTAAAAGGAGAGTAATGTTATATTTTTTTTTTAATTTGTCATGGCAAAACGAATCGATTCCATTCCAAACACTTTGATTTCGATTTATAACATCGACTTTTTAAAATTCCAAAAATGGGGTTTTTCTAACGTAACCAAAATTGCCATCCCATTATCTCAGTTTAAGTTTAAGGGAGAGAGTTGAAAGTTATATTGTCAAAGTCTGCTTGACAAGGAGATGCCCTAGCCCTACTAAAAATTGAAATTCGGTGCACTTTTATTTGTAGCTATATATCAGAATATTACGTATTCCTTCGATCCTGCTGCGATTAATTTGGTGAAAATGGGTTGAAAGGTCTTGTTTCGATAAGGAGCAACTTCTTGACGCGCAAAAAGTCACTTTCGCCACCTTAAAAAAAAGTGGAAAAGTGACCCTCCGTGAACATGTGGGGGGGTATTGGTATTTTCAAAGTTTCGTTCCTTAAAACTTTCTTGTAGTTAAAAGGAGAGTAATGTTATATTTTTTTTTTAATTTGTCATGGCAAAACGAATCGATTCCATTCCAAACACTTTGATTTCGATTTATAACATCGACTTTTTAAAATTCCAAAAATGGGGTTTTTCTAACGTAACCAAAATTGCCATCCCATTATCTCAGTTTAAGTTTAAGGGAGAGAGTTGAAAGTTATATTGTCAAAGTCTGCTTGACAAGGAGATGCCCTAGCCCTACTAAAAATTGAAATTCGGTGCACTTTTATTTGTAGCTATATATCAGAATATTACGTATTCCTTGGATCCTGCTGCGATTAGTTTGGTGAAAATGGGTTGAAAGGTCTTGTTTCGATAAGGAGCAACTTTTTAACGCGCAAAAAGTCACTTTCGCCACCTTAAAAATAGTGGAAAAGTGACCCTTCGTGAACATGTGGGGGGGTATTGGTATTTTCAAAGTTTCGTTCCTGAAAACTTTCTTGTAGTTGCAAGGAGAGTAATGTTATATTTTTTTTTGAATTTGTCATGGCAAAACGAATCGATTTCATTCCTAACACTTTGTTTTCGATATATAACATTGACTTTTTAAAATTCCAAAAAAGGGGTCTTTCTAACGTAACCAAAATTGCTATCCCATTATCTCAGTATAGGTTTAAGGGAGAGAGTTGAAAGTTATATTGTCAAAGTCTGCTTGACAAGGAGATGCTTTAGATCTACTAAAAATTTAAATTCGGTGCACTTTTATTTGTAGCTATTTATCAGATTATTACGTATTCCTTGGATCCTGCTGCGATTAATTTGGTGAATATGGGTAGAAAGATCTTGTTTCGATAAGGAGCAACTTCTTGACGCGCAAAAAGTCACTTTCGCCACCTTAAAAAAAAGTGGAAAAGTGACCCTCCGTGAACATGTGGGGGGGTATTGGTATTTTCAAAGTTTCGTTCCATAAAACTTTCTTGTAGTTAAAAGGAGAGTAATGTTATATTTTTTTTTTAATTTTTCATGGCAAAACGAATCGATTCCATTCCAAACACTTTGATTTCCATTTATAACATCGACTTTTTAAAATTCCAAAAATGGGGTTTTTCTAACGTAACCAAAATTGCCATCCCATTATCTCAGTTTAAGTTTAAGGGAGAGAGTTGAAAGTTATATTGTCAAAGTCTGCTTGACAAGGAGATGCCCTAGCCCTACTAAAAATTGAAATTCGGTGCACTTTTATTTGTAGCTATATATCAGAATATTACGTATTCCTTGGATCCTGCTGCGATTAATTTGGTGAAAATGGGTTGAAAGGTCTTGTTTCGATAAGGAGCAACTTCTTGACGCGCAAAAAGTCACTTTCGCCACCTTAAAAAAAGTGGAAAAGTGACCCTCCGTGAACATGTGGGGGGGTATTGGTATTTTCAAAGTTTCGTTCCTTAAAAGTTTCTTGTAGTTAAAAGGAGAGTAATGTTATATTTTTTTTTAATTTGTCATGGCAAAACGAATCGATTCCATTCCAAACACTTTGATTTCGATTTATAACATCGACTTTTTAAAATTCCAAAAATGGAATTTTTCTAACGTTACCAAAATTGCCATCCCATTATCTCAGTTTAAGTTTAAGGGAGAGAGTTGAAAGTTATATTGTCAAAGTCTGCTTGACAAGGAGATGCCCTAGCCCTACTAAAAATTGAAATTCGGTGCACTTTTATTTGTAGCTATATATCAGAATATTACGTATTCCTTGGATCCTGCTGCGATTAGTTTGGTGAAAATGGGTTGAAAGGTCTTGTTTCGATAAGGAGCAACTTTTTAACGCGCAAAAAGTCACTTTCGCCACCTTAAAAATAGTGGAAAAGTGACCCTTCGTGAACATGTGGGGGGGTATTGGTATTTTCAAAGTTTCGTTCCTGAAAACTTTCTTGTAGTTGCAAGGAGAGTAATGTTATATTTTTTTTTGAATTTGTCATGGCAAAACGAATCGATTCCATTCCTAACACTTTGTTTTCGATATATAACATTGACTTTTTAAAATTCCAAAAAAGGGGTTTTTCTAACGTAACCAAAATTGCCATCCCATTATCTCAGTATAGGTTTAAGGGAGAGAGTTGAAAGTTATATTGTCAAAGTCTGCTTGACAAGGAGATGCCCTAGCCCTACTAAAAATTGAAATTCGGTGCACTTTTATTTGTTGCTATTTATCAGATTATTACGTATTCCTTGGATCCTGCTGCGATTAATTTGGTGAAAATGGGTAGAAAGATCTTGTTTCGATAAGGAGCAACTTCTTGACGCGCAAAAAGTCACTTTCGCCACCTTAAAAAAAGTGGAAAAGTGACCCTCCGTGAACATGTGGGGGGGTATTGGTATTTTCAAAGTTTCGTTCCATAAAACTTTCTTGTAGTTAAAAGGAGAGTAATGTTATATTTTTTTTTTAATTTTTCATGGCAAAACGAATCGATTCCATTCCAAACACTTTGATTTCCATTTATAACATCGACTTTTTAAAATTCCAAAAATGGGGTTTTTCTAACGTAACCAAAATTGCCATCCCATTATCTCAGTTTAAGTTTAAGGGAGAGAGTTGAAAAATATATTGTCAAAGTCTGCTTGACAAGGAGATGCCCTAGCCCTACTAAAAATTGAAATTCGGTGCACTTTTATTTGTAGCTATATATCAGAATATTACGTATTCCTTCGATCCTGCTGCGATTAATTTGGTGAAAATGGGTTGAAAGGTCTTGTTTCGATAAGGAGCAACTTCTTGACGCGCAAAAAGTCACTTTCGCCACCTTAAAAAAAGTGGAAAAGTGACCCTCCGTGAACATGTGGGGGGGTATTGGTATTTTCAAAGTTTCGTTCCATAAAACTTTCTTGTAGTTAAAAGGAGAGTAATGTTATATTTTTTTTTTAATTTTTCATGGCAAAACGAATCGATTCCATTCCAAACACTTTGATTTCCATTTATAACATCGACTTTTTAAAATTCCAAAAATGGGGTTTTTCTAACGTAACCAAAATTGCCATCCCATTATCTCAGTTTAAGTTTAAGGGAGAGAGTTGAAAAATATATTGTCAAAGTCTGCTTGACAAGGAGATGCCCTAGCCCTACTAAAAATTGAAATTCGGTGCACTTTTATTTGTAGCTATATATCAGAATATTACGTATTCCTTCGATCCTGCTGCGATTAATTTGGTGAAAATGGGTTGAAAGGTCTTGTTTCGATAAGGAGCAACTTCTTGACGCGCAAAAAGTCACTTTCGCCACCTTAAAAAAAGTGGAAAAGTGACCCTCCGTGAACATGTGGGGGGGTATTGGTATTTTCAAAGTTTCGTTCTTTAAAACTTTCTTGTAGTTGCAAGGAGAGTAATGTTATAATTTTTTTGGAATTTGTCATGGCAAAACGAATCGATTCCATTCCTAACACTTTGTTTTCGATATATAACATTGACTTTTTAAAATTCCAAAAAAGGGGTTTTTCTAACGTAACCAAAATTGCCATCCCATTATCTCAGTATAGGTTTAAGGGAGAGAGTTGGAAGTTATATTGTCAAAGTCTGCTTGACAAGGAGATGCCCTAGCCCTACTAAAAATTGAAATTCGGTGCACTTTTATTTGTAGCTATTTATCAGATTTTTACGTAGTCCTTGGATCCTGCTGCGATTAATTTGGTGAAAATGGGTTGAAAGGTCTTGTTTCGATAAGGAGCAACTTCTTGACGCGCAAAAAGTCACTTTCGCCACCTTAAAAAAAGTGGAAAAGTGACCCTCCGTGAACATGTGGGGGGGTATTGGTATTTTCAAAGTTTCGTTCTTTAAAACTTTCTTGTAGTTAAAAGGAGAGTAATGTTATATTTTTTTTTTGAATTTGTCATGGCAAAACGAATCGATTCCATTCCTAACACTTTGTTTTCGATATATAACATTGACTTTTTAAAATTCCAAAAAAGGGGTTTTTCTAATGTAACCAAAATTGCCATCCCATTATCTCAGTATAGGTTTAAGGGAGAGAGTTGAAAGTTATATTGTCAAAGTCTGCTTGACAAGGAGATGCCCTAGCTCTACTAAAAATTGAAATTCGGTGCACTTTTATTTGTTGCTATTTATCAGATTATTACGTATTCCTTGGATCCTGCTGCGATTAATTTGGTGAAAATGGGTAGAAAGATCTTGTTTCGATAAGGAGCAACTTCTTGACGCGCAAAAAGTCACTTTCGCCACCTTAAAAAAAGTGGAAAAGTGACCCTCCGTGAACATGTGGGGGGGTATTGGTATTTTCAAAGTTTCGTTCCATAAAACTTTCTTGTAGTTAAAAGGAGAGTAATGTTATATTTTTTTTTTAATTTTTCATGGCAAAACGAATCGATTCCATTCCAAACACTTTGATTTCCATTTATAACATCGACTTTTTAAAATTCCAAAAATGGGGTTTTTCTAACGTAACCAAAATTGCCATCCCATTATCTCAGTTTAAGTTTAAGAGAGAGAGTTGAAAGTTAAATTGTCAAAGTCTGCTTGACAAGGAGATGCCCTAGCCCTACTAAAAATTGAAATTCGGTGCACTTTTATTTGTAGCTATATATCAGAATATTACGTATTCCTTCGATCCTGCTGCGATTAATTTGGTGAAAATGGGTTGAAAGGTCTTGTTTCGATAAGGAGCAACTTCTTGACGCGCAAAAAGTCACTTTCGCCACCTTAAAAAAAGTGGAAAAGTGACCCTCCGTGAACATGTGGGGGGGTATTGGTATTTTCAAAGTTTCGTTCTTTAAAACTTTCTTGTAGTTAAAAGGAGAGTAATGTTATATTTTTTTTTTGAATTTGTCATGGCAAAACGAATCGATTCCATTCCTAACACTTTGTTTTCGATATATAACATTGACTTTTTAAAATTCCAAAAAAGGGGTTTTTCTAATGTAACCAAAATTGCCATCCCATTATCTCAGTATAGGTTTAAGGGAGAGAGTTGAAAGTTATATTGTCAAAGTCTGCTTGACAAGGAGATGCCCTAGCTCTACTAAAAATTGAAATTCGGTGCACTTTTATTTGTTGCTATTTATCAGATTATTACGTATTCCTTGGATCCTGCTGCGATTAATTTGGTGAAAATGGGTAGAAAGATCTTGTTTCGATAAGGAGCAACTTCTTGACGCGCAAAAAGTCACTTTCGCCACCTTAAAAAAAGTGGAAAAGTGACCCTCCGTGAACATGTGGGGGGGTATTGGTATTTTCAAAGTTTCGTTCCATAAAACTTTCTTGTAGTTAAAAGGAGAGTAATGTTATATTTTTTTTTTAATTTTTCATGGCAAAACGAATCGATTCCATTCCAAACACTTTGATTTCCATTTATAACATCGACTTTTTAAAATTCCAAAAATGGGGTTTTTCTAACGTAACCAAAATTGCCATCCCATTATCTCAGTTTAAGTTTAAGAGAGAGAGTTGAAAGTTAAATTGTCAAAGTCTGCTTGACAAGGAGATGCCCTAGCCCTACTAAAAATTGAAATTCGGTGCACTTTTATTTGTAGCTATATATCAGAATATTACGTATTCCTTCGATCCTGCTGCGATTAATTTGGTGAAAATGGGTTGAAAGGTCTTGTTTCGATAAGGAGCAACTTCTTGACGCGCAAAAAGTCACTTTCGCCACCTTAAAAAAAGTGGAAAAGTGACCCTCCGTGAACATGTGGGGGGGTATTGGTATTTTCAAAGTTTCGTTCCTTAAAAGTTTCTTGTAGTTAAAAGGAGAGTAATGTTATATTTTTTTTTAATTTGTCATGGCAAAACGAATCGATTCCATTCCAAACACTTTGATTTCGATTTATAACATCGACTTTTTAAAATTCCAAAAATGGAATTTTTCTAACGTTACCAAAATTGCCATCCCATTATCTCAGTTTAAGTTTAAGGGAGAGAGTTGAAAGTTATATTGTCAAAGTCTGCTTGACAAGGAGATGCCCTAGCCCTACTAAAAATTGAAATTCGGTGCACTTTTATTTGTAGCTATATATCAGAATATTACGTATTCCTTCGATCCTGCTGCGATTAATTTGGTGAAAATGGGTTGAAAGGTCTTGTTTCGATAAGGAGCAACTTCTTGACGCGCAAAAAGTCACTTTCGCCACCTTAAAAAAAGTGGAAAAGTGACCCTCCGTGAACATGTGGGGGGGTATTGGTATTTTCAAAGTTTCGTTCCTGAAAACTTTCTTGTAGTTGCAAGGAGAGTAATGTTATATTTTTTTTTGAATTTGTCATGGCAAAACGAATCGATTCCATTCCTAACACTTTGTTTTCGATATATAACATTGACTTTTTAAAATTCCAAAAAAGGGGTTTTTCTAACGTAACCAAAATTGCCATCCCATTATCTCAGTATAGGTTTAAGGGAGAGAGTTGAAAGTTATATTGTCAAAGTCTGCTTGACAAGGAGATGCCCTAGCCCTACTAAAAATTGAAATTCGGTGCAATTTTATTTGTTGCTATTTATCAGATTATTACGTATTCCTTGGATCCTGCTGCGATTAATTTGGTGAAAATGGGTAGAAAGATCTTGTTTCGATAAGGAGCAACTTCTTGACGCGCAAAAAGTCACTTTCGCCACCTTAAAAAAAGTGGAAAAGTGACCCTCCGTGAACATGTGGGGGGGTATTGGTATTTTCAAAGTTTCGTTCCATAAAACTTTCTTGTAGTTAAAAGGAGAGTAATGTTATATTTTTTTTTTAATTTTTCATGGCAAAACGAATCGATTCCATTCCAAACACTTTGATTTCCATTTATAACATCGACTTTTTAAAATTCCAAAAATGGGGTTTTTCTAACGTAACCAAAATTGCCATCCCATTATCTCAGTTTAAGTTTAAGGGAGAGAGTTGAAAAATATATTGTCAAAGTCTGCTTGACAAGGAGATGCCCTAGCCCTACTAAAAATTGAAATTCGGTGCACTTTTATTTGTAGCTATATATCAGAATATTACGTATTCCTTCGATCCTGCTGCGATTAATTTGGTGAAAATGGGTTGAAAGGTCTTGTTTCGATAAGGAGCAACTTCTTGACGCGCAAAAAGTCACTTTCGCCACCTTAAAAAAAGTGGAAAAGTGACCCTCCGTGAACATGTGGGGGGGTATTGGTATTTTCAAAGTTTCGTTCTTTAAAACTTTCTTGTAGTTAAAAGGAGAGTAATGTTATATTTTTTTTTTAATTTGTCATGGCAAAACGAATCGATTCCATTCCAAACACTTTGATTTCGATTTATAACATCGACTTTTTAAAATTCCAAAAATGGGGTTTTTCTAACGTTACCAAAATTGCCATCCCATTATCTCAGTTTAAGTTTAAGGGAGAGAGTTGAAAGTTATATTTTCAAAGTCTGCTTGACAAGGAGATGCCCTAGCCCTACTAAAAATTGAAATTCGGTGCACTTTTATTTGTTGCTATATATCAGAATATTACGTATTCCTTGGATCCTGCTGCGATTAGTTTGGTGAAAATGGGTTGAAAGGTCTTGTTTCGATAAGGAGCAACTTTTTAACGCGCAAAAAGTCACTTACGCCACCTTAAAAAAAGTGGAAAAGTGACCCTCCGTGAACATGTGGGGGGGTATTGGTATTTTCAAAGTTTCGTTCCTTAAAACTTTCTTGTAGTTGCAAGGAGAGTAATGTTATATTTTTTTTTGAATTTGTCATGGCAAAACGAATCGATTCCATTCCTTAAACTTTGTTTTCGATATATAACATTGACTTTTTAAAATTCCAAAAAAGGGGTCTTTCTAACGTAACCAAAATTGCCATCCCATTATCTCAGTATAGGTTTAAGGGAGAGAGTTGAAAGTTATATTGTCAAAGTCTGCTTGACAAGGAGATTCTTTAGATCTACTAAAAATTGAAATTCGGTGCACTTTTATTTGTAGCTATTTATCAGATTATTACGTATTCCTTGGATCCTGCTGCGATTAATTTGGTGAAAATGGGTAGAAAGATCTTGTTTCGATAAGGAGCAACTTCTTGACGCGCAAAAAGTCACTTTCGCCACCTTAAAAAAAGTGGAAAAGTGACCCTCCGTGAACATGTGGGGGGGTATTGGTATTTTCAAAGTTTCGTTCCATAAAACTTTCTTGTAGTTAAAAGGAGAGTAATGTTATATTTTTTTTTTAATTTTTCATGGCAAAACGAATCGATTCCATTCCAAACACTTTGATTTCGATTTATAACATCGACTTTTTAAAATTCCAAATATGGGGTTTTTCTAACGTAACCAAAATTGCCATCCCATTATCTCAGTTTAAGTTTAAGGGAGGGAGTTGAAAGTTATATTGTCAAAGTCTGCTTGACAAGGAGATGCCCTAGCCCTACTAAAAATTGAAATTCGGTGCACTTTTATTTGTAGCTATATATCAGAATATTACGTATTCCTTCGATCCTGCTGCGATTAATTTGGTGAAAATGGGTTGAAAGGTCTTGTTTCGATAAGGAGCAACTTCTTGACGCGCAAAAAGTCACTTTCGCCACCTTAAAAAAAGTGGAAAAGTGACCCTCCGTGAACATGTGGGGGGGTATTGGTATTTTCAAAGTTTCGTTCTTTAAAACTTTCTTGTAGTTAAAAGGAGAGTAATGTTATATTTTTTTTTTTAATTTGTCATGGCAAAACGAATCGATTCCATTCCAAACACTTTGATTTCGATTTATAACATCGACTTTTTAAAATTCCAAAAATGGGGTTTTTCTAACGTTACCAAAATTGCCATCCCATTAACTCAGTTTAAGTTTAAGGGAGAGAGTTGAAAGTTATATTGTCAAAGTCTGCTTGACAAGGAGATGCCCTAGCCCTACTAAAAATTGAAATTCGGTGCACTTTTATTTGTTGCTATATATCAGAATATTACGTATTCCTTGGATCCTGCTGCGATTAGTTTGGTGAAAATGGGTTGAAAGGTCTTGTTTCGATAAGGAGCAACTTTTTAACGCGCAAAAAGTCACTTACGCCACCTTAAAAAAAGTGGAAAAGTGACCCTCCGTGAACATGTGGGGGGGTATTGGTATTTTCAAAGTATCGTTCCTTAAAACTTTCTTGTAGTTGCAAGGAGAGTAATGTTATATTTTTTTTTGAATTTGTCATGGCAAAACGAATCGATTCCATTCCTTAAACTTTGTTTTCGATATATAACATTGACTTTTTAAAATTCCAAAAAAGGGGTCTTTCTAACGTAACCAAAATTGCCATCCCATTATCTCAGTATAGGTTTAAGGGAGAGAGTTGAAAGTTATATTGTCAAAGTCTGCTTGACAAGGAGATGCTTTAGATCTACTAAAAATTGAAATTCGGTGCACTTTTATTTGTAGCTATTTATCAGATTATTACGTATTCCTTGGATCCTGCTGCGATTAATTTGGTGAATATGGGTAGAAAGATCTTGTTTCGATAAGGAGCAACTTCTTGACGCGCAAAAAGTCACTTTCGCCACCTTAAAAAAAGTGGAAAAGTGACCCTCCGTGAACATGTGGGGGGGGTATTGGTATTTTCAAAGTTTCGTTCCTTAAAACTTTCTTGTAGTTAAAAGGAGAGTAATGTTATATTTTTTTTTTAATTTTTCATGGCAAAACGAATCGATTCCATTCCAAACACTTTGATTTCCATTTATAACATCGACTTTTTAAAATTCCAAAAATGGGGTTTTTCTAACGTAACCAAAATTGCCATCCCATTATCTCAGTTTAAGTTTAAGGGAGAGAGTTGAAAGTTATATTGTCAAAGTCTGCTTGACAAGGAGATGCCCTAGCCCTACTAAAAATTGAAATTCGGTGCACTTTTATTTGTAGCTATATATCAGAATATTACGTATTCCTTCGATCCTGCTGCGATTAATTTGGTGAAAATGGGTTGAAAGGTCTTGTTTCGATAAGGAGCAACTTCTTGACGCGCAAAAAGTCACTTTCGCCACCTTAAAAAAAGTGGAAAAGTGACCCTCCGTGAACATGTGGGGGGGGGGGGGGGGTATTGGTATTTTCAAAGTTTCGTTCCTTAAAAGTTTCTTGTAGTTAAAAGGAGAGTAATGTTATATTTTTTTTTTAATTTGTCATGGCAAAACGAATCGATTCCATTCCAAACACTTTGATTTCGATTTATAACATCGACTTTTTAAAATTCCAAAAATGGGGTTTTTCTAACGTTACCAAAATTGCCATCCCATTATCTCAGTTTAAGTTTAAGGGAGAGAGTTGAAAGTTATATTGTCAAAGTCTGCTTGACAAGGAGATGCCCTAGCCCTACTAAAAATTGAAATTCGGTGCACTTTTATTTGTAGCTATATATCAGAATATTACGTATTCCTTCGATCCTGCTGCGATTAATTTGGTGAAAATGGGTTGAAAGGTCTTGTTTCGATAAGGAGCAACTTCTTGACGCGCAAAAAGTCACTTTCGCCACCTTAAAAAAAGTGGAAAAGTGACCCTCCGTGAACATGTGGGGGGGTATTGGTATTTTCAAAGTTTCGTTCCTTAAAACTTTCTTGTAGTTAAAAGGAGAGTAATGTTATATTTTTTTTTAATTTTTCATGGCAAAACGAATCGATTCCATTCCAAACACTTTGATTTCCATTTATAACATCGACTTTTTAAAATTCCAAAAATGGGGTTTTTCTAACGTAACCAAAATTGCCATCCCATTATCTCAGTTTAAGTTTAAGGGAGAGAGTTGAAAGTTATATTGTCAAAGTCTGCTTGACAAGGAGATGCCCTAGCCCTACTAAAAATTGAAATTCGGTGCACTTTTATTTGTAGCTATATATCAGAATATTACGTATTCCTTCGATCCTGCTGCGATTAATTTGGTGAAAATGGGTTGAAAGGTCTTGTTTCGATAAGGAGCAACTTCTTGACGCGCAAAAAGTCACTTTCGCCACCTTAAAAAAAGTGGAAAAGTGACCCTCCGTGAACATGTGGGGGGGGTATTGGTATTTTCAAAGTTTCGTTCCTTAAAACTTTCTTGTAGTTGCAAGGAGAGTAATGTTATATTTTTTTTTGAATTTGTCATGGCAAAACGAATCGATTCCATTCCTTAAACTTTGTTTTCGATATATAACATTGACTTTTTAAAATTCCAAAAAAGGGGTCTTTCTAACGTAACCAAAATTGCCATCCCATTATCTCAGTATAGGTTTAAGGGAGAGAGTTGAAAGTTATATTGTCAAAGTCTGCTTGACAAGGAGATGCCCTAGCCCTACTAAAAATTGAAATTCGGTGCACTTTTATTTGTAGCTATATATCAGAATATTACGTATTCCTTCGATCCTGCTGCGATTAATTTGGTGAAAATGGGTTGAAAGGTCTTGTTTCGATAAGGAGCAACTTCTTGACGCGCAAAAAGTCACTTTCGCCACCTTAAAAAAAGTGGAAAAGTGACCCTCCGTGAACATGTGGGGGGGTATTGGTATTTTCAAAGTTTCGTTCCTGAAAACTTTCTTGTAGTTAAAAGGAGAGTAATGTTATATTTTTTTTTAATTTGTCATGGCAAAACGAATCGATTCCATTCCAAACACTTTGATTTCGATTTATAACATCGACTTTTTAAAATTCCAAAAATGGGGTTTTTCTAACGTAACCAAAATTGCCATCCCATTATCTCAGTTTAAGTTTAAGGGAGAGAGTTGAAAGTTATATTGTCAAAGTCTGCTTGACAAGGAGATGCCCTAGCCCTACTAAAAATTGAAATTCGGTGCACTTTTATTTGTAGCTATATATCAGAATATTACGTATTCCTTGGATCCTGCTGCGATTAATTTGGTGAAAATGGGTTGAAAGGTCTTGTTTCGATAAGGAGCAACTTCTTGACGCGCAAAAAGTCACTTTCGCCACCTTAAAAAAAGTGGAAAAGTGACCCTCCGTGAACATGTGGGGGGGTATTGGTATTTTCAAAGTTTCGTTCCTTAAGGGCATTGGGTGTAGCACCGGTAGTTGGCAACACTGACCTATCTTCACCATGCTAATTTTTGGTCATTGCTCCTCGGAGTAATTTTTATGCTAGAGCTAAGCTGATTGCTGTAGTATGAAGATAATTAGTAGCCCAAGTGCACAATTTGGCTAAATAAAGCCTGATTTAAAGAAAAGTATTTTTTAGTAATTTTTTAAATTTACATGCATTTTTCTAAAATATAAAAAATATACTTTTCTTTAAATCAGGCTTTATTTAGCCAAATTGTGCACTTGGGCTACTAATTATCTTGATACTACAGCAATCAGCTTAGCTCTAGCATAAAAATTACTCCGAGGAGCAATGATAAAAAATTAGCATGGTGAAGATACGTCAGTGTTGCCAACTACCGGTGCTACACCCAATGCCCTTAAAACTTTCTTGTAGTTGCAAGGAGAGTAATGTTATATTTTTTTTTGAATTTGTCATGGCAAAACGAATCGATTCCATTCCTTAAACTTTGTTTTCGATATATAACATTGACTTTTTAAAATTCCAAAAAAGGGGTCTTTCTAACGTAACCAAAATTTCCATCCCATTATCTCAGTATAGGTTTAAGGGAGAGAGTTGAAAGTTATATTGTCAAAGTCTGCTTGACAAGGAGATGCTTTAGATCTACTAAAAATTGAAATTCGGTGCACTTTTATTTGTAGCTATTTATCAGATTATTACGTATTCCTTGGATCCTGCTGCGATTAATTTGGTGAAAATGGGTAGGAAGATCTTGTTTCGATAAGGAGCAACTTCTTGACGCGCAAAAAGTCACTTTCGCTACCTTAAAAAAAGTGGAAAAGTGACCCTCCGTGAACATGTGGGGGGGTATTGGTATTTTCAAAGTTTCGTTCCATAAAACTTACTTGTAGTTAAAAGGAGAGTAATGTTATATTTTTTTTTTAATTTTTCATGGCAAAACGAATCGATTCCATTCCAAACACTTTGATTTCCATTTATAACATCGACTTTTTAAAATTCCAAAAATGGGGTTTTTCTAACGTAACCAAAATTGCCATCCCATTATCTCAGTTTAAGTTTAAGGGAGAGAGTTGAAAGTTATATTGTCAAAGTCTGCTTGACAAGGAGATGCCCTAGCCCTACTAAAAATTGAAATTCGGTGCACTTTTATTTGTAGCTATATATCAGAATATTACGTATTCCTTCGATCCTGCTGCGATTAATTTGGTGAAAATGGGTTGAAAGGTCTTGTTTCGATAAGGAGCAACTTCTTGACGCGCAAAAAGTCACTTTCGCCACCTTAAAAAAAGTGGAAAAGTGACCCTCCGTGAACATGTGGGGGGGTATTGGTATTTTCAAAGTTTCGTTCCTTAAAACTTTCTTGTAGTTAAAAGGAGAGTAATGTTATATTTTTTTTTTTAATTTGTCATGGCAAAACGAATCGATTCCATTCCAAACACTTTGATTTCGATTTATAACATCGACTTTTTAAAATTCCAAAAATGGGGTTTTTCTAACGTAACCAAAATTGCCATCCCATTATCTCAGTTTAAGTTTAAGGGAGAGAGTTGAAAGTTATATTGTGAAAGTCTGCTTGACAAGGAGATGCCCTAGCCCTACTAAAAATTGAAATTCGGTGCACTTTTATTTGTAGCTATATATCAGAATATTACGTATTCCTTCGATCCTGCTGCGATTAATTTGGTGAAAATGGGTTGAAAGGTAAGGAGCAACTTCTTGACGCGCAAAAAGTCACTTTCGCCACCTTAAAAAAAGTGGAAAAGTGACCCTCCGTGAACATGTGGGGGTGTATTGGTATTTTCAAAGTTTCGTTCCTTAAAACTTTCTTGTAGTTAAAAGGAGAGTAATGTTATATTTTTTTTTGAATTTGTCATGGCAAAACGAATCGATTCCATTCCTTAAACTTTGTTTTCGATATATAACATTGACTTTTTAAAATTCCAAAAATGGGGTTTTTCTAACGTAACCAAAATTGCCATCCCATTATCTCAGTTTAAGTTTAAGGGAGAGAGTTGAAAGTTATATTGTCAAAGTCTGCTTGACAAGGAGATGCCCTAGCCCTACTAAAAATTGAAATTCGGTGCACTTTTATTTGTTGCTATTTATCAGATTATTACGTATTCCTTGGATCCTGCTGCGATTAATTTGGTGAAAATGGGTAGAAAGATCTTGTTTCGATAAGGAGCAACTTCTTGACGCGCAAAAAGTCACTTTCGCCACCTTAAAAAAAGTGGAAAAGTGACCCTTCGTGAACATGTGGGGGGGTATTGGTATTTTCAAAGTTTCGTTCCTTAAAACTTTCTTGTAGTTGCAAGGAGAGTAATGTTATATTTTTTTTTGAATTTGTCATGGCAAAACGAATCGATTCCATTCCTAACACTTTGTTTTCGATATATAACATTGACTTTTTAAAATTCCAAAAAAGGGGTCTTTCTAACGTAACCAAAATTGCCATCCCATTATCTCAGTATAGGTTTAAGGGAGAGAGTTGAAAGTTATATTGTCAAAGTCTGCTTGACAAGGAGATGCCCTAGCCCTACTAAAAATTGAAATACGGTGCACTTTTATTTGTTGCTATTTATCAGATTATTACGTATTCCTTGGATCCTGCTGCGATTAGTTTGGTGAAAATGGGTTGAAAGGTCTTGTTTCGATAAGGAGCAACTTTTTAACGCGCAAAAAGTCACTTTCGCCACCTTAAAAAAAGTGGAAAAGTGACCCTTCGTGAACATGTGGGGGGGTATTGGTATTTTCAAAGTTTCGTTCCTGAAAACTTTCTTGTAGTTGCAAGGAGAGTAATGTTATATTTTTTTTTGAATTTGTCATGGCAAAACGAATCGATTCCATTCCTAACACTTTGTTTTCGATATATAACATTGACTTTTTAAAATTCCAAAAAAGGGGTTTTTCTAATGTAACCAAAATTGCCATCCCATTATCTCAGTATAGGTTTAAGGGAGAGAGTTGAAAGTTATATTGTCAAAGTCTGCTTGACAAGGAGATGCCCTAGCCCTACTAAAAATTGAAATTCGGTGCACTTTTATTTGTAGCTATTTATCAGATTATTACGTATTCCTTGGATCCTGCTGCGATTAATTTGGTGAAAATGGGTAGAAAGATCTTGTTTCGATAAGGAGCAACTTCTTGACGCGCAAAAAGTCACTTTCGCCACCTTAAAAAAAGTGGAAAAGTGACCCTCCGTGAACATGTGGGGGGGTATTGGTATTTTCAAAGTTTCGTTCCTTAAAACTTTCTTGTAGTTAAAAGGAGAGTAATGTTATATTTTTTTTTTAATTTGTCATGGCAAAACGAATCGATTCCATTCCAAACACTTTGATTTCGATTTATAACATCGACTTTTTAAAATTCCAAAAATGGGGTTTTTCTAACGTAACCAAAATTGCCATCCCATTATCTCAGTTTAAGTTTAAGGGAGAGAGTTGAAAGTTATATTGTCAAAGTCTGCTTGACAAGGAGATGCCCTAGCCCTACTAAAAATTGAAATTCGGTGCACTTTTATTTGTAGCTATATAACTACAGAAAGATACGGCATAGGGCACCAACGGCACAGTTAAACCTTGAGATTGTTATTATTTTTTCAGTGAAAAACATTCTAAATATATCAAATAACAAAAAATAACATTGGGCGCTTATGTAAATTCACTAAAATGAGAATTTCTGACTATTACGTAAATGACGTCAGTAGATACTACAGTTCAAGACTCATTTTTTAAAAGTTATATTTTTTTCTGTAACATGTAATAATTCTGTTGACTCATATGCTGCTATTTTTTATATGTTTATACATCTGTTTTTGTTGTAATACAAAAAAAACAATTTTTGATTTCTTAATACTATAAAAGGAACTAACATTTGAAATAAAAAGCCAAAATACATTAGAAAAATAAAATAAACACTTTTGTTTTATTAGCTGCTAATTATACAAGGTTGGTAAATATTTATTAAAAACTTCTTAATCTAAAATACAAAATAAATTACACATAACTATTTTAACATCATTCAAAACATGGTGGCATAATAAACATATATCTCCTTCAGAAAGAAATGGGAATCAAACCCTGAATTATAATTAGACAAATTATCGGCATCCTCATTGACTGCCTGCTCCATCGCTGCTTTTAAGATTTCCTCGTTTTTCATGCCTCCAATATCTCCAACGTCAATGCATCTCTCATGAAGAATGTTGGTGTAAATTTTGTGTACTTGCTCAAAGAGACGTTTAGCTGCAGTACGCCATTTGTTTCTAGAGAAAATAGCATGGGCTACAACTGGAGCAAGGTTTTTTAAAGCAGTCCATGTTGCTGATGTGAGCATGTACATTGGCAATTTCTTACCCAACGACGGTTCTGATGACTTAATGAACACAACGTGCCTGCACCAGCTTGTACCACAAACAATATAATGCCTATCACTCAATTTGATTGGAGCATCAGTGACTTCATTAAAGTCTACATTTCCAGTCAAGTGTTTTTCGAATGTTTCGCCTGCTGCCACTAAAGCATCCCACTCAGCATCGCACAACACAAGGCTATCGTATCCTATTGCCGAAAGCTCTACAAATGTCTCAAAATCACGTACTGGGTCTTGAAGAATGGACACATTTCTTTCTTGAGCCATGTCGAGCGGATAAATGACACGCTGGACGCCAATATGACGAGGTTGCTCTTCAATATCCTGCATATCCTGCGGAGCCTTGACGCGCCTGTAGCCGCGACACCTCAGAGCTCTTTTGAAGTTATTAGAACGTCCACTAGATCTTTTGCGGTACATGATTGAAAGGAGGTTGAACCTCGACTGAAGATACTCCATTCCTAGTTTCAATATATAATAAAATTAATTACCAAACATGGCCTCTTGAGCAACAGCTTTGAACACAATAACAATTATTTGACCAAATGGAGCAAAAATGATGACCTTTTCTAAAAATAGATTTAAACATGGTCAAAACATTTTTATCGTTACAATCAAGAGAATAGTTAGTGTCCAAAAGTTTCAAAACATTCTGCATTGGAACATTTCGGCATCTTAATGCCAAATAAACAGCACAATATTGGCCACACACAGTAGAATTAATTGCTTGAAGTTGCACATCATTATGAAACCAAATTTTAGCATTTCTATTTAAAAACTGACTATGCTGAGCAACCATAGGCTGTAAGCCATAGCTATCAAAATATTCACCTTCTCTATGTTCGTTAATGTGAAATGCAATCCAATGTTGTCCTCCTTTAACACTTTCATCCGTATTGGCAATAACCGCAGCGGGAATTGAAACACGCACAGGCAATTGATCAGCAGCAAACACGCCATGAAATTTATTTAGTGAAAATGGATCCTCGGCTAGTATTTTTGTAAGAGAAACGGTGTCCATTATCAAGCATCCAACGACGGAGTTCTAGTGCGACTGACTTGCTATATGGGACTCTGTTTTGTGGATACGTTTGTTTTTCTTTATTGACCAGGAACTTAAGAGAGGGGGCATCAAAATCATGGAGATCATACACGAGTTTGTTTTTGAGAATGTCCAGCAGATAAAAATACTTGCGTTCGCCCTTTGTAAAAACATGAGTACAGTCACCAATCATGTTCTTTAATTTCTGCTCAGCCTCAGAGCATTCCGTGTCACCGTCCGCAAATGAAGCGCCATGAAGGTTGTTTTGCAGCCACTGGTTTGTCCTCTCGGCAGCTTCGTCAATTGTGCTCCAGTCGTGATACTTTATGGTGAATGATTTCACACCACTGTGCTTGAGTTTGGCAACCGTGATTACTTTGGGCACATAGTTTTTAAATTTATTTACACAAAATTGTACATCCACAACACACGCATCAGCAATTAAAATTTCAAGATTGTTATCAAAACTCATCATCTCGAGTAATCTGCCAGCACGTTTCTAAACTTATCCACCTCGACCAAGTTCTTAAACTCCGAGTATACGATGCACGTTATTGTTTCAGAGAGCGCTTGCTCAAAATGAACCTCGAGCCGAACTGCTCCGTGCTTTTGTAAAGACCAGTGTTTACAATTTGCTGACAAATCAGGGGTGAGATCGAAGGCGTGCAAAACATTGCCTCCAGCGTAATCTCCTCTAGAAAGTCCATTGCCATTATCATCGTTAAAAATACCTGTGCCTGTAAACAGTGTATTAAAAGATGCTATGTAACGCTCTTTACCTGCTGCAAATGAGGGTTGCAGAGGCTGTGAGGGTACCTGCCTTCCATCGAGGTACAGGCTCAAGAATGTCATATTGAAGTGCTGAAAGCAGAAAGGATTTTTTTCAATGTGGCCATTAACGGCAGAATTATTGATGAATCCCACTATAATTCTATCAGGAATCTGTCCCAGAAATATGTTATTAATGTCTTTGCTCTGCGTGTCCTTGGCAATTGTGATAGCCTTAACATCGACTCTAGTTATGGGATACTTTGCAGGACTAGATTCTAATGCTCGAGCATGTGCTATTAAAACTGACGGACTGATGATCACCTTTCTAACTTTTAAAGTTACATCAGAAATGTTAATTTTAAAGTCATCGTCGGGCGCCATCAAACAAAAAGCTGCATTTGACCTTGTCAATTTCATTTTAAGCTCTACACCATTTAAAAGATATCTGTCTAGATTGAAAATGTCACAATGAGGTTTCCCGATCATGTCGACAAGCCTGCTTTTTTCTGTAAAATTTTTCCGCTTAATGTACCCTGAATTAGCGGCGTTATTAAAGAAATTTGCCTGATCAGCATACCAGAGGGCAGACGTAAGGTGCGTATTCTTTGCGTTCTCATTATAGTTTAGTAGTGTCTCAATGTAAGCGCGAAAAGGATAAAGATGGTTGGATTGTGAAACCATTTTATTGCCTATAAACACATCAATTTGAGAGAAAAGTGCATGCAGCCAGTAGTTAACAGGACCAACCTCGGAACCAGCATCGATGGGTGTGCCATCTTTTTTAATTATGCTTGCTGTAACGTGAAGTTCCGTGCGTTCCAAGTCAATGTACTCTTCGCCAACGCCAGGGACGACAAACTCAATTGGGGTGTCGTCGCCGAGTGCTGCAACAGGTTTATAGCCCACCCACCACCCTCTCTCAACGCTAGTTTGCGTAACAGGCACAGTAAACAAATCAAGTTCAGGTTTAACGCCCTCACATGATTTGTTGTGACGAAAGGCCATTATTATATTCTATGAAAATATATCGCGTGGAAGTTCGCTAGATAATTTTGATTTATTTTTACGTCTCGTAGTACGAGATTTTTTTTTAACCTTTTGTTGCTTTTTGCTCCTCCCTTTGATGCTCCTCGCAGAGGACTGAATATTTCTTTTACGTCTGCGCGCTTTATACCCGTCGCCTATCATTGTGCCGATTTGCTGATCGAGTTTTCGGCCAAGATTATTGTTTGCCTCTGACAGTCTAGATTTGAGACTTTGCTTCCATGTGCCTCTGTTTGCAAGTAGATCTGAAGCAACGCCACCTGAAGTCCGAAGCAATTCTTTTCCTACAGCTTTTGCACCACGAGCAAAAAGTGGCGCAACGCTTCTAAATATTGATCCTAAAAAACTTCCAATGCCGCTGCCTTTCTGATAAGCAGCTCCTGAGTATACACGAGAAACACCTCCACCACCACCACCTGCCTGCTGAAGATAGTAAGACGTGTATGGATTATTTGCCATTTTTGTATTTAAAAAAAACTGATGTGTCTAGCACTTTCGAAAATGAAGCTTTGCACATGAAGTGCCGAAAAGAAATGGCGTTGTTGTGCCAGTGTCATCTCTTAAATCGATCACGATGGTTTCAAACTCTTGCCTAGAGAGGGGCAAGTAGTGAGGGCTCTCGTACGACACCGTCATGTATGAGCCATGTACATAATTGATCTTGTTGAGATGAACTATGCGTAAAAGAGGCGCCATTGTATCACCTACAATTTGTGACTCAACAATGTCACAGTAAACGTAAATTTGATTTGACATTCCTAACGACGCGTCACATGGTCTCGTTGACCTTTTAACTGTGAGCAAGTTGGTATTGTTATCGAAACCTAATTGAAATGCCAAGTGAGGATGCAACTTTATATTGTCAATGTGTTCGTCCACATAATCGGTCCTGGCGAGCGCGACATACCCCTTTGTATCAATCTCGAGCTTTGTAAACTTTTTAACCTCAGGAATTTCATTGATGCTTCGAACGATTCTCGCTGGAGACGTATAGCCACTTGAAATTTTAAATTTTTGTTGAAAGCGTCCTTTACCGCCAATGTATACCAGATTGTTTTCGCCATAAACATTTTTTAATGTCTGAGGGTAGTGAAATTCTACAAGACCAACCTCCCACTCACCAGGCAGATACATTCTTTGACTGAGCTGTGTCGTATAGCAGGCAGTCGTATTATCAGGGAAGAGATGCATTGAGCTATTGCTAGGCAGCGTAAGATAAAATTGATCCTTCATATTTTTTTCACACTTGACGCTGATATCCAAGAATTGAATTTGGCAGGATATCCTTTCCACTGCACGAGAACTTCTCTAATGGACCCTACGCTTCAATATTTTATCAATTTGGAAGATGGTGCTGTCACTCACGTCTACTTTTTGTAACTCCTGCTCATAAAAAGTACCAGCAATGTCATCGCCCTGAAGGTCTTGAATCTTATAGACCGGACGCGGACTTCGAACGACCGCTTTAATAACAAAAACTTCTCGCGACCAACTTGAATTGTAACCTTTATCAAATGGCCCTCTCTCTTTGCTTATCCTCACTTTCTGACCAACTGTAAACTTGGGCTTGACAAGGTGATCTTGAGCTGCTGGCCACTCTCTGTAAAGATTTCTCCACACCTCGAGAACGTTGTTTTCGTTAACTTTGTTGGGCGCAAATTTAGTTGAAGAGTGTACAGCATTGTTGTAACTTGAGAGGAGAGCAGGCAGCGTTTCCAGGTACCGCTTGGTATTTTTGTGAGTCAAATACTTCATCATTTTTGTCTTTAAGGTCCTATTCAGGCGCTCAACCACACTGGCTTTGACGTCTGGATTTTGAGAGGTGTAAAACTTTATTTTTTTTAGCTTTAAACAATGCCTGTAACTTGGAATTGACAAACTCGGAGCCCTTATCGGTCATCAGCCTGAGGGGCCTGCGTTTACTTTCGCTGAAGATACGTTCAAAGGCAGCCGTCACCGCGGTGGCACTTTTACTTGTAAGAGCGGCGGCCCATGCCTTCTTAGAAAATACGTCAATGACCACTAATAAATAATTGATGCCATCGTTATGGGCACTGAGGTTGCGCATGTCATTCAAATCGGCCTGCCAACAATCGTCGATGTTGGTAACAAATACCCTGTTCCTTGGAAATTTCACCCGTGCAGGCTTGTGCAGCGTGTATGTTTCTTGCGAAGCGAACCACGAAGCAATGTCTCTCCGACTGTACTTCCCGGCCGTTGCGTTCCATAATTTTTCCACACTCGAATAACCTGCTGGATGCTCCAGATTGTAGTATATTTTTTTCAGCTTCGTTTCCATCTGCCTCGTCAACAGTTAGGCAATTGCACCTTGACCAGTCACTTATATATGCCAGGAAAAAAAAAAAAAAAAAAGACGAGAGAAGTGAGAAGAATCGAAGAGGGCAAGCAGGGCCCGTCGGCGATGCTCAGAAGAGAAAGTTGAATGTGTCCCAATGCTTACCCACGAGCGACGGATCTATTTTTCGTCTCTTGGCCGTCCTGTCCGACTCGAGGGGCAGCTTCGCGAGTCTCCTACCGGCCACCGTGACGTCCGCACGAGCACTGGCCTCCTTCCGCTTCGTCGGCCGCTTGTCACCCTGCGCGTCGGGGCTCCTCTCGGCTTCCTTCAGGTACGACCTCTTTGACGTCGACGACGTTCGCGAGCTGCCGCCAAGGCCGCCGTCTCCGGACTCTGGCGTGCGGACCGTCGCGCGCGGGTGCCAGGCCTCCGCGGAGCCAAGCCTGGCGTACGCTTGGCCAGGCCTGGCGCGCGCCAAGGCCCCCGCTTGGCCAAGCGGGCGCTTGAGCAGAGGCTTGGCTTGGGCCTCGGCCCGAGCCTGGTCTTTTTTTGGGGATGTTATGTTCTTACGCGCAGCAATGAGTCGTTTCAGTTTCTCGGGAATTACGCGCTTGTGTTTAATTTTTGGTTCTTCTGCGGCTGCTGCTAAGCCTTCCCTGTCTGGTGCTTTTCGCTTGAGTGATTTCGGATAGGGGATGTCGGGAAGGCCTGCCGGGTGGACTCGTTGTTTTTTTGCTTTGATGCCCGCCTGCTTTGCCTTTTCATGGCGATCTTCCAGACGCGTCAATGCTGATGCTAATCTTTCGTCTTTTTCAGGCTCACTAGAAGCGACTCGGTACTTGACGGGGAGAAAATCGTCATCATCTGACTCGATCCATGCTCCCTTGCGCTTTCGACGAAAAGCTCTTACGGGCTGCCCCACTGACTCGTGCTTTATGGGCTTCTGGGAGGCTATAGGCTTCTGTGCAGCAGTGTCAAAATCTCCATCGTTATTGCCGCCAATATATGGAATATTAAGTTCTTCGACCCCTATCATGTTGTCATCATCGTCGTCATAATCGCTGCCGTCCTCATGAGATAGTTTGCCAGGTGCCGACGTTTCGCGCCTAGTTTTCTCATTTTCCAGAAGGTCATCATCGGCGTTGCTAATGAGCAGACGAATGGGCTTTCGTAGAGCTTCTGACATTGTTAGAACGCGCCGCAGTAATCGTATATACCGTAACCACTTTTCTCTGTCAGGTATGTTCTTGCTGAGTACAGAAGTCATGTCATCGTTCATCTTGGCCAAGGCATTTGCTGGAGAGGCTGATATTTCTCGTGACATGTTACCTGCATCTGTCAGCGCATTTGCAGCCTCTGCAGGTACGAGAACCATTTTTTGAGCATACTTCATTATCGATTGAAGAGGGCGCCCGTGATGCTTGCGAGAATCGGCAGCAACAAAGCTGGCAGGAACGCTCCACCTGTCTGTACAACTATTTTTTTCTTTTTCGTCCAAGTTTCTCCTCTTTTAGCAAGCTTGCGAAGGATCTGCTTGTGCCTAGCTAGGCGGCGCTTCTGAGCGGCCTGAAGTCGAACATTTCCTTTTAACGTATTGTCGGCACATTCACAAATGACGCCTATGAGTTCTGAGTCAGCTGCATCCAGCAGCGCCCTCTTGATTGACGGTCTTGATTTGGCTAGTAGTGACAGTGTTTTAGCCTTGTTCTTTATGCGTCTACGCATGACTAACAACTAAAAGCTTTTTGGTGCTCTCTGATTACTTATACTAATTAACTACGTTTATTTCTCTTTAAATATGATACATTTTTCCCCGGGAAATATGTTTGTGCGGTACCTCAAAGAATCATCTGTTGACTGCTTTAGGTCCAAGAGGAGATAGCCGTGAGGCCTCTTCGTTGCTTCCTGATAAGCTTCTTCAAGAAAGCGACTGTTCTTAGGGCACACCTGCCTAGAGAGATGTGAAAATTGGGCCCTGTCACGTGGATTCTTAAAAGCTACAATATAGTGAGTATTGAGACTAATGTCACGGTTCCACCTTCCCTTGTGGAACAAATTTTGAGTTATAAATATTACACTTACAGCTCGATGGTGCGAATCTTTTGTGAACATGTCTGCTAGTTTCTGATCACTCTCTCTCATCAAATCATCAACAATTATTAATCTAGGTGGCTCTAAGTTTGCAAGAGCTTCTCCGTCCTCAACATCGAGCAAACCTTTATTAAATGTTACGTTAACTCTCTGCTTTACATCTGAATACAATGGCTGCCATACTGAATAGCACCAGATCACCGACTTAAAGTTAACATCAGCCATTTTGCTCAGACAACTTAAAAACTGAGCCACAAAAAAGCTCTTGCCGCAAGATGTGGGGCCAGAGACAATAGACGTGAACGGGTGCTTCCAGCGAAGGTCCATTGTTGAATCATGGTAAATGAAGGAAACACACAAATTTATAAGTAAAGTAAAACATTTTTTTTTATTTTTTTTTGCGAGATACATTGATATCATTAGCTGTGGTTATAAAATGCATACTGTCCCATCACCTATTTTTTTTAAAAAACAATGAATAGAATATAACAAAAAAAAAATTAATTATTTAGTAATATCTAGGCCTTTTGAAACCAAAAGGGAGGGTTCCGTAGTCATCTGTCAGGCGTCGCTTAGTGTAACCAAGCCTTTGCCTTTTCTCACGATCAGTTGAGACAAGAGTGTGGTCCCGCAAAGTAACAATATTCATGGGTTCTTTGATAACAGCCACTGCGGATCCGCTGCCTGTAACTTGGCCCTTCAGTGTGTCAAAATTGATTGCTTTGGAGTTTTTATAATTCAGAGAGAAGCCCTTTACTTTGGTAATTACCTTTGTGTTATTTACATCCCCCCTGATGGCTATGATGTACGAGTAACATTTTGGGCCGCAAGAGACAAATGCAATGATTTTACTTCCTGGTCCGTAAGCTAGCACTTCATCCAAGTATTTTTATCTACACCACCGGTACAAGAAGACGAGAAACTTCCGGTTATTTCCTGAGTAATTATTATATTTATATAAACATTAATAACTTGGTATTAATTAGAGTATGCATTGGATAATCATATTAAATAACATAGTATTCAGGCACTGTTTTTTGTTTGTATTTTTCCTTTACTATGAATACAGAAACTATAATGAAATTTTTGTTAATTAATTTTTTCATACAGAGCTAATCTTTGAGGTTCCAAGGGGTGGTTTTGCATAAAAAGAAATCTTTTGTTATTGAAAAATTATAAAGTTATTGCCTGATTATGAAGTATGTTTTCGAACGCAGTGAAAACACTTAAAAATACATCTAGTAATTATTAACAATTACAAAAATTATCACGCGGTTCATAATATAGGATATTATAATCATAATTCACTTTAATATAATAAAGCAATTTTGTTGTTTTGCACAGCATCTGTAAATAACTTCTTATATTTTTTTGTATAGCTAGCTGAGTTTGATAAAATTATATTTAATTCCTTTCATGATAAAAGCAAAACAAAAATATGATATGTGTTCATAAACACAGATGAGTTCATTAAAAAAGCAAAATCCTGATGACGTCTTTTTTTTTGCTGCAATTATTTGCACGGAAAAAAAACATTTGATTTATGTAATAATGGTGCGTTGTTTTGTATCTAATATGTTTTTTATGCTAGATTTATGAAAATGGTAAAAATACACAACATAAAAAATTGTTTTTATTCGGGAAAATACGTTACATTATTGGAATAAAAAAATGCTTTAAATCTAAATTTAACGAAGGAAAACACACTATATACGTATTATAAGGTCTGTTCGTAAACCCTGCTCGGTGTACTCTGAGCAAGTTTACGAACAAAAATCGTGACATCATCTGCACTGCACTCCCTACCCCACCATCTGCGCTGGTGTAAGAAAACGGTGTAAAAGTGTACACCGAGCAGGGTTTACAAACAGGCTTATAGAATATTAAATGGTAGGGGTACGCCATGTGTTTTATTTACCTTCCTAAAAATTGCATATCGCTTTGTCTCTTGCACCATTATGGATAATAAACTGTACTAACGATTAGGCTGCCAAAAATTATATCCCTAATTAAGGTGATTGGGAACTTGGGAAATAACTTTAGTTTAACATTTTAAGGCTCTGCAAAAACACAATATTTTTGGAGGAGACATTTGAGTTTTAACTATAAAAAAAAAATGTAACTTTTTGCTAATTTAATTAATTTGTATTTCATACAGTTCATATTTTATAATAACTGCAAGCATAATAAAAAAATGCGATTGAACAAAATTACTTGCACAAGTTGAGCATCAGTAGTTATAATATTAAAATTATACAATTTGATAAGTCATTGAATTAAAATAACATATTATTGCAGGTGCTTAGTACATTGATTACATTTGCTGCAATGTATTGACAGATTGACTTCAAAGTACCACAGCTGTCATGCTAATTATATACTAAATAACGAAGTAAATTTCATAATTAGTGAAGAAACTAGGAAGTACATGGCAATATGTACTGAAGAATTACAAACAAACAAATAGATTGTAAACTTATTAAACAGGACTGATGTATGAGGCTAACCAATTGACACGAAAGACTAAATGCAAACAATACGCAATATAAAATACGATAATGAATACGAGAAATGCAATTTTTCAATGCTTTCCTTATCTACACTTTGTCAGTAAACCTTCAACTTTTTGGGTCAAACGACGGAGTGCTCTAGAGGCTTCAAGACAGCTGATTTTGCGGTATTCTCACCGTCCTATACATACTTATGTTAAAAAAAAATCGAAATTGCTTTTTTGTCTTTAAAGATTTTTTTAAGAAGAAAATATGATCTTGATTTATTAACAGAACATCCTTTAATGGTATGGGGGAGCATACATGACCAAAATGTGTCAATTGCCCCAAAATAACAACCAATCAATCATTCCCTTAATGGTGAGGGGGGGGGGGGGGTAGTAGATTATAACCCTGGCTCGTACAATATCATGTAATTATTTACTGAAATAGAATAGAAAAATGATGGTTTCAAATTAATAGCTTTACTAGTTAGCGAGAAAAAAAAAAAATCAAATTGTCTACAATGGTGGCATATGGAGAAAATTTTCCTGCCGGGGAACACTTGAAGCCTCTCTTCTCACCTCCCTTTTAAAATTACAAATCCGCGAATATCTTTGTCACTTTCAATAACAGCTGCAGCTCCAGTAAATGTAACATTTGCGACACCCGAAAGATTTTGTGTATTTAGTTATATAGTGTAAAGATGTACATTTATTCATAATTTTAACTAAGGCTGTGGAAATAAATGTTACTACTGATATAATATATGTAGTAGTAGTTTACCCAAAAATGTTTCCTGTCTTTAATGCATTATAAAGTAAATAATGCTAATAATTACAATATTTGTGCATTAACACAAAACAGTATTACAAATACCGTGCACAGTACGATGGGTTTTATGTTGTATATTTATCTGATTTTTACAATCCCAACGATTATACCACCCAGCAAATGACTCGTTTTTAACGTCTCCGTTACACCCCGTTAACTCGGGAAATTATTTCATTTTAAGTACCTGAAAACAACCATAAAAATGATGCAATGAAGTGACACACGCAGAAGTAAAGTCGAAGATTTATGTTGGTGTCTCAAATTTGAAATTTTTCTGTTTCCATAAAGATTTTTGCGACTATTAGAAAATATTTTTAACATTTTATTTTCCATCAACTATTCTAGTGGTATTTACTCGTTATTTTATACTATATAAGTATCTTAATCTTTCAAAAGATCAAATAAAAAAATACATTAATTCGTTAAATATTTCTAGATTACCTGATAATACGACATAGCATTACATTGGACTATTTAATTAATTGGTCGTTGTTTAGCAATGTCAAAATACCTTCACATTTTTGTTACTACAACGGCCAATATAATGTAGTTTCCTCAGTTTCTATATTTTTTATTAAAGAGTCCAGTCACTTTGAAGGCGATTAAAATATGTGACGAATAATTGGTAAAAAAAATTAAAATGTTACTATAGCTCTATGACGTTGCACAGAATTTACTAAGCGCCTTATATATGAAATACATACATAGTGAGCCAGCTGGCAATTAATAAATATGAATGAATATTAAGATCTCCTTTATTTTAATGAACTTGCATGAAATATTTAAATGCAAATTTGGATCTATAGAGGACCTTGAGTTATGTGTATTGTTAACCTTTAATTAGATATTTTTTAATCTTTAACACCCTTAAATCGTACTGTTCAAAACGCTGTGACGTCATATAGTCACAATAGCAAAAGGACAGGCGTCGATTTTAACGAAGGAGGTTAAAAAAAAATAGAAAAAAATTTACAGTGAACTGTCGGAGGTCGTCTATCCAAATTGCTATTAAAAAAAAATCTTGCATGGAATGCAATAAGTATAGACAAAATATACTGTATTATAGACCAACTTATAAGACAAAGTCCTGAAGAAGCGAATAAAACTAAACAATACAAGAAAGTATAAAAAAAATTACAACATATTCTCACAGTAAAGTCATGCGAATTAAATTTTATAAGATCATTGAACGATTACTTTCATTATTTATATTTTTTTTTTACAACATCAATATACTAAAAAAAATAGTAAAGTATCTTCAATAAAATAGCTATTAAATTTTAGTAACAAAAAGATGCGTGTAAATTTTACGCATTTCAAATTATATTCTTGTTGACTTTTTTCAAAAATTTTCACGCCTATATAAACGCATATAATGCTGACACAAAATTTAATGAAAATAACATATTTTTTATCACAAGGGTGTTATACGGTATCAAAAATTTTAACTCTGATTTTCTTCATACGTATACGCATAAAGTTATAAGAAATATTCTTCCTGATTATATTGAATTCTTATATTGTAAGTTTTTTATATCGTTATTATGGCATTACATTGCATATAATATTATAACAGGATTTTTTAGTTAGGGAAAAGTAGGATGAAAACGAAATTACATAAGGGGAAAAAAAATGATATAAAAAGTTTTTGTGTGCAAATTTCAATAGTTCCCATCATGTATAGATTTTCTTTCACATGTCGAAGGAATATCATAGAAACAAAAAAATTTCACTATATTTATGTTGAAGTTTAAATGAGCATTAAAATACCAAACACTTAAAAGAAAAAAAACAGTTTTTGGTGGAAACGTACTGATATTTAATAATTGACAGGAATTTTTAGACTAAAAAATATATTTTTAAATACAATTATTGAAAAATAGATAAAAATCTTATAATTCGTACTTTTAACAATCAGCAAAATAATAATAACTTAATGTTTTTAATTACTTAAGTACTAATTTTATAATATTTTAAACTAACTTTAAAAGTTAAAAAGTTCTTACCAAATCGCGAACTGTTTTTAACAATGAGAGATTCTTGTTATACAATAAAAGTAATATTCTGTATTATTTCTGAAAACTGATAGACGAAAAAGTAACCACTTCTATTATTCCCCTTCAAAATTCTTTAACAGTGGTCTTAAATTTTCACTAAAAGTCCGGTAGATTAAATATTGTCAGTCTTTAAATAAATCATCAACAAATTTGTTGATTCTAGCGGCAGCTAAGTAATTAATAAAATGATATCAATAATTATCAAGGAAAAATAGCTTAATTCTTTGAAGTGTTAAAGTTTTTTATTCACCTTTATTTTTTAACTATAAAGCGTACAGCAGAACAATAGTATAATTAATGCAATAATTAAATTGTATGTAAGTGCCTGGAAACAACAAAAACAAACAATCATATTTTAATTACCAATGAACATTACTTACATTACATTTCGGATACATTGAAGGCATGAATTAACTTCGGGTATATATGAGAGCCAAGTAGTCATTGCCCATAAATATGAATATGTATTAGTATAAATCAGCTGTTGCCATAAAAATACGTGTTATTTTTAAACTTTAAAATCTCTTTAAATATTTAGTGACATGACAAAATCTTGGATTTGCTCATTTCACCCAATTCAAATTTACCAAAAAACTTATATTCATCAATTTCAAAGTGCATTGTATACTGTTTTTTCATAACTATTGCAAAATATATATATCACTACACCGATTTTTTTCAATTTAAGATTTATCGACTCATGTATAATACCGTAATAAACTTTGCATTGCCAATAAATTTATATAAAAAAATACCAATCCTTCCTGCGAGATTTGCCGAGGAGCCGGTGAACCCGATCACCTTCATTAAGAAATCAAAAATTGTTTTTTTATATTACAACAAAAACAGATATATAAACATAAAAAATAGCAACATATGAGTCAACAGAATTATTACATGTTACAGAAAAAAAATATTTCTTTTAAAAAATCTGTCTTCAACTGTAGTATCTACTGACGCCATTTACGCAATAGCAAGAAATTCTCATTTTAGTGAATTTACATAAGCGCCTAAGGTTATTTTTTGTTATTTTATATATTTAGAATGTTTTTCACTGAAAAAATAATAACAATCTCAAGGATTAACTGTGCCGTCGGTGCCCTATGCCGTATCTTTCTGTAGTTATATATCAGAATATTACGTATTCCTTCGATCCTGCTGCGATTAATTTGGTGAAAATGGGTTGAAAGGTCTTGTTTCGATAAGGAGCTACTTCTTGACGCGCAAAAAGTCACTTTCGCCACCTTAAAAAAAGTGGAAAAGTGACCCTCCGTGAACATGTGGGGGGGTATTGGTATTTTCAAAGTTTCGTTCCTTAAAACTTTCTTGTAGTTAAAAGGAGAGTAATGTTATATTTTTTTTTTAATTTGTCATGGCAAATCGAATCGATTCCATTCCAAACACTTTGATTTCGATTTATAACATCGACTTTTTAAAATTCCAAAAATGGGGTTTTTCTAACGTAACCAAAATTGCCATCCCATTATCTCAGTTTAAGTTTAAGGGAGAGAGTTGAAAGTTATATTGTCAAAGTCTGCTTGACAAGGAGATGCCCTAGCCCTACTAAAAATTGAAATTCGGTGCACTTTTATTTTTAGCTATATATCAGAATATTACGTATTCCTTGGATCCTGCTGCGATTAGTTTGGTGAAAATGGGTTGAAAGGTCTTGTTTCGATAAGGAGCAACTTTTTAACGCGCAAAAAGTCACTTTCGCCACCTTAAAAAAAGTGGAAAAGTGACCCTTCGTGAACATGTGGGGGGGTATTGGTATTTTCAAAGTTTCGTTCCTGAAAACTTTCTTGTAGTTGCAAGGAGAGTAATGTTATATTTTTTTTTGAATTTGTCATGGCAAAACGAATCGATTCCATTCCTAACACTTTGTTTTCGATATATAACATTGACTTTTTAAAATTCCAAAAAAGGGGTTTTTCTAATGTAACCAAAATTGCCATCCCATTATCTCAGTATAGGTTTAAGGGAGAGAGTTGAAAGTTATATTGTCAAAGTCTGCTTGACAAGGAGATGCCCTAGCCCTACTAAAAATTGAAATTCGGTGCACTTTTATTTGTAGCTATATATCAGAATATTACGTATTCCTTCGATCCTGCTGCGATTAATTTGGTGAAAATGGGTTGAAAGGTCTTGTTTCGATAAGGAGCTACTTCTTGACGCGCAAAAAGTCACTTTCGCCACCTTAAAAAAAGTGGAAAAGTGACCCTCCGTGAACATGTGGGGGGGTATTGGTATTTTCAAAGTTTCGTTCCTTAAAACTTTCTTGTAGTTAAAAGGAGAGTAATGTTATATTTTTTTTTTAATTTGTCATGGCAAATCGAATCGATTCCATTCCAAACACTTTGATTTCGATTTATAACATCGACTTTTTAAAATTCCAAAAATGGGGTTTTTCTAACGTAACCAAAATTGCCATCCCATTATCTCAGTTTAAGTTTAAGGGAGAGAGTTGAAAGTTATATTGTCAAAGTCTGCTTGACAAGGAGATGCCCTAGCCCTACTAAAAATTGAAATTCGGTGCACTTTTATTTTTAGCTATATATCAGAATATTACGTATTCCTTGGATCCTGCTGCGATTAGTTTGGTGAAAATGGGTTGAAAGGTCTTGTTTCGATAAGGAGCAACTTTTTAACGCGCAAAAAGTCACTTTCGCCACCTTAAAAAAAGTGGAAAAGTGACCCTTCGTGAACATGTGGGGGGGTATTGGTATTTTCAAAGTTTCGTTCCTGAAAACTTTCTTGTAGTTGCAAGGAGAGTAATGTTATATTTTTTTTTGAATTTGTCATGGCAAAACGAATCGATTCCATTCCTAACACTTTGTTTTCGATATATAACATTGACTTTTTAAAATTCCAAAAAAGGGTTTTTTCTAATGTAACCAAAATTGCCATCCCATTATCTCAGTATAGGTTTAAGGGAGAGAGTTGAAAGTTATATTGTCAAAGTCTGCTTGACAAGGAGATGCCCTAGCCCTACTAAAAATTGAAATTCGGTGCACTTTTATTTGTAGCTATTTATCAGATTATTACGTATTCCTTGGATCCTGCTGCGATTAATTTGGTGAAAATGGGTAGAAAGATCTTGTTTCGATAAGGAGCAACTTCTTGACGCGCAAAAAGTCACTTTCGCCACCTTAAAAAAAGTGGAAAAGTGACCCTCCGTGAACATGTGGGGGGGTATTGGTATTTTCAAAGTTTCGTTCCATAAAACTTTCTTGTAGTTAAAAGGAGAGTAATGTTATATTTTTTTTTTAATTTTTCATGGCAAAACGAATCGATTCCATTCCAAACACTTTGATTTCCATTTATAACATCGACTATTTAAAATTCCAAAAATGGGGTTTTTCTAACGTTACCAAAATTGCCATCCCATTATCTCAGTTTAAGTTTAAGGGAGAGAGTTGAAAGTTATATTGTCAAAGTCTGCTTGACAAGGAGATGCCCTAGCCCTACTAAAAATTGAAATTCGGTGCACTTTTATTTGTAGCTATATATCAGAATATTACGTATTCCTTCGATCCTGCTGCGATTAATTTGGTGAAAATGGGTTGAAAGGTTTTGTTTCGATAAGGAGCAACTTCTTGACGCGCAAAAAGTCACTTTCGCCACCTTAAAAAAAGTGGAAAAGTGACCCTCCGTGAACATGTGGGGGGGTACTGGTATTTTCAAAGTTTCGTTCCTTAAAACTTTCTTGTAGTTGCAAGGAGAGTAATGTTATATTTTTTTTTGAATTTGTCATGGCAAAACGATTCGATTCCATTCCTTAAACTTTGTTTCCGATATATAACATCGACTTTTTAAAATTCCAAAAAAGGGGTCTTTCTAACGTTACCAAAATTGCCATCCCATTATCTCAGTTTAAGTTTAAGGGAGAGAGTTGAAAGTTATATTGTCAAAGTCTGCTTGACAAGGAGATGCCCTAGCCCTACTAAAAATTGAAATTCGGTGCACTTTTATTTGTAGCTATATATCAGAATATTACGTATTCCTTCGATCCTGCTGCGATTAATTTGGTGAAAATGGGTTGAAAGGTCTTGTTTCGATAAGGAGCTACTTCTTGACGCGCAAAAAGTCACTTTCGCCACCTTAAAAAAAGTGGAAAAGTGACCCTCCGTGAACATGTGGGGGGGTATTGGTATTTTCAAAGTTTCGTTCCTTAAAAGTTTCTTGTAGTTAAAAGGAGAGTAATGTTATATTTTTTTTTAATTTGTCATGGCAAAACGAATCGATTCCATTCCAAACACTTTGATTTCGATTTATAACATCGACTTTTTAAAATTCCAAAAATGGAATTTTTCTAACGTTACCAAAATTGCCATCCCATTATCTCAGTTTAAGTTTAAGGGAGAGAGTTGAAAGTTATATTGTCAAAGTCTGCTTGACAAGGAGATGCCCTAGCCCTACTAAAAATTGAAATTCGGTGCACTTTTATTTGTAGCTATATATCAGAATATTACGTATTCCTTCGATCCTGCTGCGATTAATTTGGTGAAAATGGGTTGAAAGGTCTTGTTTCGATAAGGAGCAACTTCTTGACGCGCAAAAAGTCACTTTCGCCACCTTAAAAAAAGTGGAAAAGTGACCCTCCGTGAACATGTGGGGGGGTATTGGTATTTTCAAAGTTTCGTTCCTTAAAACTTTCTTGTAGTTAAAAGGAGAGTAATGTTATATTTTTTTTTTAATTTGTCATGGCAAAACGAATCGATTCCATTCCAAACACTTTGATTTCGATTTATAACATCGACTTTTTAAAATTCCAAAAATGGGGTTTTTCTAACGTAACCAAAATTGCCATCCCATTATCTCAGTTTAAGTTTAAGGGAGAGAGTTGAAAGTTATATTGTCAAAGTCTGCTTGACAAGGAGATGCCCTAGCCCTACTAAAAATTGAAATTCGGTGCACTTTTATTTGTAGCTATATATCAGAATATTACGTATTCCTTCGATCCTGCTGCGATTAATTTGGTGAAAATGGGTTGAAAGGTCTTGTTTCGATAAGGAGCAACTTCTTGACGCGCAAAAAGTCACTTTCGCCACCTTAAAAAAAGTGGAAAAGTGACCCTCCGTGAACATGTGGGGGGGTATTGGTATTTTCAAAGTTTCGTTCCTTAAAAGTTTCTTGTAGTTAAAAGGAGAGTAATGTTATATTTTTTTTTAATTTGTCATGGCAAAACGAATCGATTCCATTCCAAACACTTTGATTTCGATTTATAACATCGACTTTTTAAAATTCCAAAAATGGAATTTTTCTAACGTTACCAAAATTGCCATCCCATTATCTCAGTTTAAGTTTAAGGGAGAGAGTTGAAAGTTATATTGTCAAAGTCTGCTTGACAAGGAGATGCCCTAGCCCTACTAAAAATTGAAATTCGGTGCACTTTTATTTGTAGCTATATATCAGAATATTACGTATTCCTTCGATCCTGCTGCGATTAATTTGGTGAAAATGGGTTGAAAGGTCTTGTTTCGATAAGGAGCAACTTCTTGACGCGCAAAAAGTCACTTTCGCCACCTTAAAAAAAGTGGAAAAGTGACCCTCCGTGAACATGTGGGGGGGTATTGGTATTTTCAAAGTTTCGTTCCTTAAAAGTTTCTTGTAGTTAAAAGGAGAGTAATGTTATATTTTTTTTTTAATTTGTCATGGCAAAACGAATCGATTCCATTCCAAACACTTTGATTTCGATTTATAACATCGACTTTTTAAAATTCCAAAAATGGGGTTTTTCTAACGTAACCAAAATTGCCATCCCATTATCTCAGTTTAAGTTTAAGGGAGAGAGTTGAAAGTTATATTGTCAAAGTCTGCTTGACAAGGAGATGCCCTAGCCCTACTAAAAATTGAAATTCGGTGCACTTTTATTTGTAGCTATATATCAGAATATTACGTATTCCTTCGATCCTGCTGCGATTAATTTGGTGAAAATGGGTTGAAAGGTCTTGTTTCGATAAGGAGCAACTTCTTGACGCGCAAAAAGTCACTTTCGCCACCTTAAAAAAAGTGGAAAAGTGACCCTCCGTGAACATGTGGGGGGGTATTGGTATTTTCAAAGTTTCGTTCCTTAAAACTTTCTTGTAGTTAAAAGGAGAGTAATGTTATATTTTTTTTTTAATTTGTCATGGCAAAACGAATCGATTCCATTCCAAACACTTTGATTTCGATTTATAACATCGACTTTTTAAAATTCCAAAAATGGGGTTTTTCTAACGTAACCAAAATTGCCATCCCATTATCTCAGTTTAAGTTTAAGGGAGAGAGTTGAAAGTTATATTGTCAAAGTCTGCTTGACAAGGAGATGCCCTAGCCCTACTAAAAATTGAAATTCGGTGCACTTTTATTTGTAGCTATATATCAGAATATTACGTATTCCTTCGATCCTGCTGCGATTAATTTGGTGAAAATGGGTTGAAAGGTCTTGTTTCGATAAGGAGCAACTTCTTGACGCGCAAAAAGTCACTTTCGCCACCTTAAAAAAAAGTGGAAAAGTGACCCTCCGTGAACATGTGGGGGGGTATTGGTATTTTCAAAGTTTCGTTCCTTAAAACTTTCTTGTAGTTAAAAGGAGAGTAATGTTATATTTTTTTTTTAATTTGTCATGGCAAAACGAATCGATTCCATTCCAAACACTTTGATTTCGATTTATAACATCGACTTTTTAAAATTCCAAAAATGGGGTTTTTCTAACGTAACCAAAATTGCCATCCCATTATCTCAGTTTAAGTTTAAGGGAGAGAGTTGAAAGTTATATTGTCAAAGTCTGCTTGACAAGGAGATGCCCTAGCCCTACTAAAAATTGAAATTCGGTGCACTTTTATTTGTAGCTATATATCAGAATATTACGTATTCCTTGGATCCTGCTGCGATTAGTTTGGTGAAAATGGGTTGAAAGGTCTTGTTTCGATAAGGAGCAACTTTTTAACGCGCAAAAAGTCACTTTCGCCACCTTAAAAATAGTGGAAAAGTGACCCTTCGTGAACATGTGGGGGGGTATTGGTATTTTCAAAGTTTCGTTCCTGAAAACTTTCTTGTAGTTGCAAGGAGAGTAATGTTATATTTTTTTTTGAATTTGTCATGGCAAAACGAATCGATTCCATTCCTAACACTTTGTTTTCGATATATAACATTGACTTTTTAAAATTCCAAAAAAGGGGTTTTTCTAACGTAACCAAAATTGCCATCCCATTATCTCAGTATAGGTTTAAGGGAGAGAGTTGAAAGTTATATTGTCAAAGTCTGCTTGACAAGGAGATGCCCTAGCCCTACTAAAAATTGAAATTCGGTGCACTTTTATTTGTTGCTATTTATCAGATTATTACGTATTCCTTGGATCCTGCTGCGATTAATTTGGTGAAAATGGGTAGAAAGATCTTGTTTCGATAAGGAGCAACTTCTTGACGCGCAAAAAGTCACTTTCGCCACCTTAAAAAAAGTGGAAAAGTGACCCTCCGTGAACATGTGGGGGGGTATTGGTATTTTCAAAGTTTCGTTCCATAAAACTTTCTTGTAGTTAAAAGGAGAGTAATGTTATATTTTTTTTTTAATTTTTCATGGCAAAACGAATCGATTCCATTCCAAACACTTTGATTTCCATTTATAACATCGACTTTTTAAAATTCCAAAAATGGGGTTTTTCTAACGTAACCAAAATTGCCATCCCATTATCTCAGTTTAAGTTTAAGGGAGAGAGTTGAAAAATATATTGTCAAAGTCTGCTTGACAAGGAGATGCCCTAGCCCTACTAAAAATTGAAATTCGGTGCACTTTTATTTGTAGCTATATATCAGAATATTACGTATTCCTTCGATCCTGCTGCGATTAATTTGGTGAAAATGGGTTGAAAGGTCTTGTTTCGATAAGGAGCAACTTCTTGACGCGCAAAAAGTCACTTTCGCCACCTTAAAAAAAGTGGAAAAGTGACCCTCCGTGAACATGTGGGGGGGTATTGGTATTTTCAAAGTTTCGTTCCATAAAACTTTCTTGTAGTTAAAAGGAGAGTAATGTTATATTTTTTTTTTAATTTTTCATGGCAAAACGAATCGATTCCATTCCAAACACTTTGATTTCCATTTATAACATCGACTTTTTAAAATTCCAAAAATGGGGTTTTTCTAACGTAACCAAAATTGCCATCCCATTATCTCAGTTTAAGTTTAAGGGAGAGAGTTGAAAAATATATTGTCAAAGTCTGCTTGACAAGGAGATGCCCTAGCCCTACTAAAAATTGAAATTCGGTGCACTTTTATTTGTAGCTATATATCAGAATATTACGTATTCCTTCGATCCTGCTGCGATTAATTTGGTGAAAATGGGTTGAAAGGTCTTGTTTCGATAAGGAGCAACTTCTTGACGCGCAAAAAGTCACTTTCGCCACCTTAAAAAAAGTGGAAAAGTGACCCTCCGTGAACATGTGGGGGGGTATTGGTATTTTCAAAGTTTCGTTCTTTAAAACTTTCTTGTAGTTGCAAGGAGAGTAATGTTATAATTTTTTTGGAATTTGTCATGGCAAAACGAATCGATTCCATTCCTAACACTTTGTTTTCGATATATAACATTGACTTTTTAAAATTCCAAAAAAGGGGTTTTTCTAACGTAACCAAAATTGCCATCCCATTATCTCAGTATAGGTTTAAGGGAGAGAGTTGGAAGTTATATTGTCAAAGTCTGCTTGACAAGGAGATGCCCTAGCCCTACTAAAAATTGAAATTCGGTGCACTTTTATTTGTAGCTATTTATCAGATTTTTACGTAGTCCTTGGATCCTGCTGCGATTAATTTGGTGAAAATGGGTTGAAAGGTCTTGTTTCGATAAGGAGCAACTTCTTGACGCGCAAAAAGTCACTTTCGCCACCTTAAAAAAAGTGGAAAAGTGACCCTCCGTGAACATGTGGGGGGGTATTGGTATTTTCAAAGTTTCGTTCTTTAAAACTTTCTTGTAGTTAAAAGGAGAGTAATGTTATATTTTTTTTTTGAATTTGTCATGGCAAAACGAATCGATTCCATTCCTAACACTTTGTTTTCGATATATAACATTGACTTTTTAAAATTCCAAAAAAGGGGTTTTTCTAATGTAACCAAAATTGCCATCCCATTATCTCAGTATAGGTTTAAGGGAGAGAGTTGAAAGTTATATTGTCAAAGTCTGCTTGACAAGGAGATGCCCTAGCTCTACTAAAAATTGAAATTCGGTGCACTTTTATTTGTTGCTATTTATCAGATTATTACGTATTCCTTGGATCCTGCTGCGATTAATTTGGTGAAAATGGGTAGAAAGATCTTGTTTCGATAAGGAGCAACTTCTTGACGCGCAAAAAGTCACTTTCGCCACCTTAAAAAAAGTGGAAAAGTGACCCTCCGTGAACATGTGGGGGGGTATTGGTATTTTCAAAGTTTCGTTCCATAAAACTTTCTTGTAGTTAAAAGGAGAGTAATGTTATATTTTTTTTTTAATTTTTCATGGCAAAACGAATCGATTCCATTCCAAACACTTTGATTTCCATTTATAACATCGACTTTTTAAAATTCCAAAAATGGGGTTTTTCTAACGTAACCAAAATTGCCATCCCATTATCTCAGTTTAAGTTTAAGAGAGAGAGTTGAAAGTTAAATTGTCAAAGTCTGCTTGACAAGGAGATGCCCTAGCCCTACTAAAAATTGAAATTCGGTGCACTTTTATTTGTAGCTATATATCAGAATATTACGTATTCCTTCGATCCTGCTGCGATTAATTTGGTGAAAATGGGTTGAAAGGTCTTGTTTCGATAAGGAGCAACTTCTTGACGCGCAAAAAGTCACTTTCGCCACCTTAAAAAAAGTGGAAAAGTGACCCTCCGTGAACATGTGGGGGGGTATTGGTATTTTCAAAGTTTCGTTCCTTAAAAGTTTCTTGTAGTTAAAAGGAGAGTAATGTTATATTTTTTTTTAATTTGTCATGGCAAAACGAATCGATTCCATTCCAAACACTTTGATTTCGATTTATAACATCGACTTTTTAAAATTCCAAAAATGGAATTTTTCTAACGTTACCAAAATTGCCATCCCATTATCTCAGTTTAAGTTTAAGGGAGAGAGTTGAAAGTTATATTGTCAAAGTCTGCTTGACAAGGAGATGCCCTAGCCCTACTAAAAATTGAAATTCGATGCACTTTTATTTGTAGCTATATATCAGAATATTACGTATTCCTTCGATCCTGCTGCGATTAATTTGGTGAAAATGGGTTGAAAGGTCTTGTTTCGATAAGGAGCAACTTCTTGACGCGCAAAAAGTCACTTTCGCCACCTTAAAAAAAGTGGAAAAGTGACCCTCCGTGAACATGTGGGGGGGTATTGGTATTTTCAAAGTTTCGTTCCTGAAAACTTTCTTGTAGTTGCAAGGAGAGTAATGTTATATTTTTTTTTGAATTTGTCATGGCAAAACGAATCGATTCCATTCCTAACACTTTGTTTTCGATATATAACATTGACTTTTTAAAATTCCAAAAAAGGGGTTTTTCTAACGTAACCAAAATTGCCATCCCATTATCTCAGTATAGGTTTAAGGGAGAGAGTTGAAAGTTATATTGTCAAAGTCTGCTTGACAAGGAGATGCCCTAGCCCTACTAAAAATTGAAATTCGGTGCACTTTTATTTGTTGCTATTTATCAGATTATTACGTATTCCTTGGATCCTGCTGCGATTAATTTGGTGAAAATGGGTAGAAAGATCTTGTTTCGATAAGGAGCAACTTCTTGACGCGCAAAAAGTCACTTTCGCCACCTTAAAAAAAGTGGAAAAGTGACCCTCCGTGAACATGTGGGGGGGTATTGGTATTTTCAAAGTTTCGTTCCATAAAACTTTCTTGTAGTTAAAAGGAGAGTAATGTTATATTTTTTTTTTAATTTTTCATGGCAAAACGAATCGATTCCATTCCAAACACTTTGATTTCCATTTATAACATCGACTTTTTAAAATTCCAAAAATGGGGTTTTTCTAACGTAACCAAAATTGCCATCCCATTATCTCAGTTTAAGTTTAAGGGAGAGAGTTGAAAAATATATTGTCAAAGTCTGCTTGACAAGGAGATGCCCTAGCCCTACTAAAAATTGAAATTCGGTGCACTTTTATTTGTAGCTATATATCAGAATATTACGTATTCCTTCGATCCTGCTGCGATTAATTTGGTGAAAATGGGTTGAAAGGTCTTGTTTCGATAAGGAGCAACTTCTTGACGCGCAAAAAGTCACTTTCGCCACCTTAAAAAAAGTGGAAAAGTGACCCTCCGTGAACATGTGGGGGGGTATTGGTATTTTCAAAGTTTCGTTCTTTAAAACTTTCTTGTAGTTAAAAGGAGAGTAATGTTATATTTTTTTTTTAATTTGTCATGGCAAAACGAATCGATTCCATTCCAAACACTTTGATTTCGATTTATAACATCGACTTTTTAAAATTCCAAAAATGGGGTTTTTCTAACGTTACCAAAATTGCCATCCCATTATCTCAGTTTAAGTTTAAGGGAGAGAGTTGAAAGTTATATTTTCAAAGTCTGCTTGACAAGGAGATGCCCTAGCCCTACTAAAAATTGAAATTCGGTGCACTTTTATTTGTTGCTATATATCAGAATATTACGTATTCCTTGGATCCTGCTGCGATTAGTTTGGTGAAAATGGGTTGAAAGGTCTTGTTTCGATAAGGAGCAACTTTTTAACGCGCAAAAAGTCACTTACGCCACCTTAAAAAAAGTGGAAAAGTGACCCTCCGTGAACATGTGGGGGGGTATTGGTATTTTCAAAGTTTCGTTCCTTAAAACTTTCTTGTAGTTGCAAGGAGAGTAATGTTATATTTTTTTTTGAATTTGTCATGGCAAAACGAATCGATTCCATTCCTTAAACTTTGTTTTCGATATATAACATTGACTTTTTAAAATTCCAAAAAAGGGGTCTTTCTAACGTAACCAAAATTGCCATCCCATTATCTCAGTATAGGTTTAAGGGAGAGAGTTGAAAGTTATATTGTCAAAGTCTGCTTGACAAGGAGATTCTTTAGATCTACTAAAAATTGAAATTCGGTGCACTTTTATTTGTAGCTATTTATCAGATTATTACGTATTCCTTGGATCCTGCTGCGATTAATTTGGTGAAAATGGGTAGAAAGATCTTGTTTCGATAAGGAGCAACTTCTTGACGCGCAAAAAGTCACTTTCGCCACCTTAAAAAAAGTGGAAAAGTGACCCTCCGTGAACATGTGGGGGGGTATTGGTATTTTCAAAGTTTCGTTCCATAAAACTTTCTTGTAGTTAAAAGGAGAGTAATGTTATATTTTTTTTTTAATTTTTCATGGCAAAACGAATCGATTCCATTCCAAACACTTTGATTTCGATTTATAACATCGACTTTTTAAAATTCCAAATATGGGGTTTTTCTAACGTAACCAAAATTGCCATCCCATTATCTCAGTTTAAGTTTAAGGGAGGGAGTTGAAAGTTATATTGTCAAAGTCTGCTTGACAAGGAGATGCCCTAGCCCTACTAAAAATTGAAATTCGGTGCACTTTTATTTGTAGCTATATATCAGAATATTACGTATTCCTTCGATCCTGCTGCGATTAATTTGGTGAAAATGGGTTGAAAGGTCTTGTTTCGATAAGGAGCAACTTCTTGACGCGCAAAAAGTCACTTTCGCCACCTTAAAAAAAGTGGAAAAGTGACCCTCCGTGAACATGTGGGGGGGTATTGGTATTTTCAAAGTTTCGTTCTTTAAAACTTTCTTGTAGTTAAAAGGAGAGTAATGTTATATTTTTTTTTTTAATTTGTCATGGCAAAACGAATCGATTCCATTCCAAACACTTTGATTTCGATTTATAACATCGACTTTTTAAAATTCCAAAAATGGGGTCTTTCTAACGTTACCAAAATTGCCATCCCATTAACTCAGTTTAAGTTTAAGGGAGAGAGTTGAAAGTTATATTGTCAAAGTCTGCTTGACAAGGAGATGCCCTAGCCCTACTAAAAATTGAAATTCGGTGCACTTTTATTTGTTGCTATATATCAGAATATTACGTATTCCTTGGATCCTGCTGCGATTAGTTTGGTGAAAATGGGTTGAAAGGTCTTGTTTCGATAAGGAGCAACTTTTTAACGCGCAAAAAGTCACTTACGCCACCTTAAAAAAAGTGGAAAAGTGACCCTCCGTGAACATGTGGGGGGGTATTGGTATTTTCAAAGTATCGTTCCTTAAAACTTTCTTGTAGTTGCAAGGAGAGTAATGTTATATTTTTTTTTGAATTTGTCATGGCAAAACGATTCGATTCCATTCCTTAAACTTTGTTTTCGATATATAACATTGACTTTTTAAAATTCCAAAAAAGGGGTCTTTCTAACGTAACCAAAATTGCCATCCCATTATCTCAGTATAGGTTTAAGGGAGAGAGTTGAAAGTTATATTGTCAAAGTCTGCTTGACAAGGAGATGCTTTAGATCTACTAAAAATTGAAATTCGGTGCACTTTTATTTGTAGCTATTTATCAGATTATTACGTATTCCTTGGATCCTGCTGCGATTAATTTGGTGAATATGGGTAGAAAGATCTTGTTTCGATAAGGAGCAACTTCTTGACGCGCAAAAAGTCACTTTCGCCACCTTAAAAAAAGTGGAAAAGTGACCCTCCGTGAACATGTGGGGGGGGTATTGGTATTTTCAAAGTTTCGTTCCTTAAAACTTTCTTGTAGTTAAAAGGAGAGTAATGTTATATTTTTTTTTTAATTTTTCATGGCAAAACGAATCGATTCCATTCCAAACACTTTGATTTCCATTTATAACATCGACTTTTTAAAATTCCAAAAATGGGGTTTTTCTAACGTAACCAAAATTGCCATCCCATTATCTCAGTTTAAGTTTAAGGGAGAGAGTTGAAAGTTATATTGTCAAAGTCTGCTTGACAAGGAGATGCCCTAGCCCTACTAAAAATTGAAATTCGGTGCACTTTTATTTGTAGCTATATATCAGAATATTACGTATTCCTTCGATCCTGCTGCGATTAATTTGGTGAAAATGGGTTGAAAGGTCTTGTTTCGATAAGGAGCAACTTCTTGACGCGCAAAAAGTCACTTTCGCCACCTTAAAAAAAGTGGAAAAGTGACCCTCCGTGAACATGTGGGGGGGGGGTATTGGTATTTTCAAAGTTTCGTTCCTTAAAAGTTTCTTGTAGTTAAAAGGAGAGTAATGTTATATTTTTTTTTTAATTTGTCATGGCAAAACGAATCGATTCCATTCCAAACACTTTGATTTCGATTTATAACATCGACTTTTTAAAATTCCAAAAATGGGGTTTTTCTAACGTTACCAAAATTGCCATCCCATTATCTCAGTTTAAGTTTAAGGGAGAGAGTTGAAAGTTATATTGTCAAAGTCTGCTTGACAAGGAGATGCCCTAGCCCTACTAAAAATTGAAATTCGGTGCACTTTTATTTGTAGCTATATATCAGAATATTACGTATTCCTTCGATCCTGCTGCGATTAATTTGGTGAAAATGGGTTGAAAGGTCTTGTTTCGATAAGGAGCAACTTCTTGACGCGCAAAAAGTCACTTTCGCCACCTTAAAAAAAGTGGAAAAGTGACCCTCCGTGAACATGTGGGGGGGTATTGGTATTTTCAAAGTTTCGTTCCTTAAAACTTTCTTGTAGTTAAAAGGAGAGTAATGTTATATTTTTTTTTAATTTTTCATGGCAAAACGAATCGATTCCATTCCAAACACTTTGATTTCCATTTATAACATCGACTTTTTAAAATTCCAAAAATGGGGTTTTTCTAACGTAACCAAAATTGCCATCCCATTATCTCAGTTTAAGTTTAAGGGAGAGAGTTGAAAGTTATATTGTCAAAGTCTGCTTGACAAGGAGATGCCCTAGCCCTACTAAAAATTGAAATTCGGTGCACTTTTATTTGTAGCTATATATCAGAATATTACGTATTCCTTCGATCCTGCTGCGATTAATTTGGTGAAAATGGGTTGAAAGGTCTTGTTTCGATAAGGAGCAACTTCTTGACGCGCAAAAAGTCACTTTCGCCACCTTAAAAAAAGTGGAAAAGTGACCCTCCGTGAACATGTGGGGGGGGTATTGGTATTTTCAAAGTTTCGTTCCTTAAAACTTTCTTGTAGTTGCAAGGAGAGTAATGTTATATTTTTTTTTGAATTTGTCATGGCAAAACGAATCGATTCCATTCCTTAAACTTTGTTTTCGATATATAACATTGACTTTTTAAAATTCCAAAAAAGGGGTCTTTCTAACGTAACCAAAATTGCCATCCCATTATCTCAGTATAGGTTTAAGGGAGAGAGTTGAAAGTTATATTGTCAAAGTCTGCTTGACAAGGAGATGCCCTAGCCCTACTAAAAATTGAAATTCGGTGCACTTTTATTTGTAGCTATATATCAGAATATTACGTATTCCTTCGATCCTGCTGCGATTAATTTGGTGAAAATGGGTTGAAAGGTCTTGTTTCGATAAGGAGCAACTTCTTGACGCGCAAAAAGTCACTTTCGCCACCTTAAAAAAAGTGGAAAAGTGACCCTCCGTGAACATGTGGGGGGGTATTGGTATTTTCAAAGTTTCGTTCCTGAAAACTTTCTTGTAGTTAAAAGGAGAGTAATGTTATATTTTTTTTTAATTTGTCATGGCAAAACGAATCGATTCCATTCCAAACACTTTGATTTCGATTTATAACATCGACTTTTTAAAATTCCAAAAATGGGGTTTTTCTAACGTAACCAAAATTGCCATCCCATTATCTCAGTTTAAGTTTAAGGGAGAGAGTTGAAAGTTATATTGTCAAAGTCTGCTTGACAAGGAGATGCCCTAGCCCTACTAAAAATTGAAATTCGGTGCACTTTTATTTGTAGCTATATATCAGAATATTACGTATTCCTTGGATCCTGCTGCGATTAATTTGGTGAAAATGGGTTGAAAGGTCTTGTTTCGATAAGGAGCAACTTCTTGACGCGCAAAAAGTCACTTTCGCCACCTTAAAAAAAGTGGAAAAGTGACCCTCCGTGAACATGTGGGGGGGTATTGGTATTTTCAAAGTTTCGTTCCTTAAGGGCATTGGGTGTAGCACCGGTAGTTGGCAACACTGACCTATCTTCACCATGCTAATTTTTGGTCATTGCTCCTCGGAGTAATTTTTATGCTAGAGCTAAGCTGATTGCTGTAGTATGAAGATAATTAGTAGCCCAAGTGCACAATTTGGCTAAATAAAGCCTGATTTAAAGAAAAGTATTTTTTAGTAATTTTTTAAATTTACATGCATTTTTCTAAAATATAAAAAATATACTTTTCTTTAAATCAGGCTTTATTTAGCCAAATTGTGCACTTGGGCTACTAATTATCTTGATACTACAGCAATCAGCTTAGCTCTAGCATAAAAATTACACCGAGGAGCAATGATAAAAAATTAGCATGGTGAAGATACGTCAGTGTTGCCAACTACCGGTGCTACACCCAATGCCCTTAAAACTTTCTTGTAGTTGCAAGGAGAGTAATGTTATATTTTTTTTTGAATTTGTCATGGCAAAACGAATCGATTCCATTCCTTAAACTTTGTTTTCGATATATAACATTGACTTTTTAAAATTCCAAAAAAGGGGTCTTTCTAACGTAACCAAAATTTCCATCCCATTATCTCAGTATAGGTTTAAGGGAGAGAGTTGAAAGTTATATTGTCAAAGTCTGCTTGACAAGGAGATGCTTTAGATCTACTAAAAATTAAAATTCGGTGCACTTTTATTTGTAGCTATTTATCAGATTATTACGTATTCCTTGGATCCTGCTGCGATTAATTTGGTGAAAATGGGTAGGAAGATCTTGTTTCGATAAGGAGCAACTTCTTGACGCGCAAAAAGTCACTTTCGCTACCTTAAAAAAAGTGGAAAAGTGACCCTCCGTGAACATGTGGGGGGGTATTGGTATTTTCAAAGTTTCGTTCCATAAAACTTTCTTGTAGTTAAAAGGAGAGTAATGTTATATTTTTTTTTTAATTTTTCATGGCAAAACGAATCGATTCCATTCCAAACACTTTGATTTCCATTTATAACATCGACTTTTTAAAATTCCAAAAATGGGGTTTTTCTAACGTAACCAAAATTGCCATCCCATTATCTCAGTTTAAGTTTAAGGGAGAGAGTTGAAAGTTATATTGTCAAAGTCTGCTTGACAAGGAGATGCCCTAGCCCTACTAAAAATTGAAATTCGGTGCACTTTTATTTGTAGCTATATATCAGAATATTACGTATTCCTTCGATCCTGCTGCGATTAATTTGGTGAAAATGGGTTGAAAGGTCTTGTTTCGATAAGGAGCAACTTCTTGACGCGCAAAAAGTCACTTTCGCCACCTTAAAAAAAGTGGAAAAGTGACCCTCCGTGAACATGTGGGGGGGTATTGGTATTTTCAAAGTTTCGTTCCTTAAAACTTTCTTGTAGTTAAAAGGAGAGTAATGTTATATTTTTTTTTTTAATTTGTCATGGCAAAACGAATCGATTCCATTCCAAACACTTTGATTTCGATTTATAACATCGACTTTTTAAAATTCCAAAAATGGGGTTTTTCTAACGTAACCAAAATTGCCATCCCATTATCTCAGTTTAAGTTTAAGGGAGAGAGTTGAAAGTTATATTGTGAAAGTCTGCTTGACAAGGAGATGCCCTAGCCCTACTAAAAATTGAAATTCGGTGCACTTTTATTTGTAGCTATATATCAGAATATTACGTATTCCTTCGATCCTGCTGCGATTAATTTGGTGAAAATGGGTTGAAAGGTAAGGAGCAACTTCTTGACGCGCAAAAAGTCACTTTCGCCACCTTAAAAAAAGTGGAAAAGTGACCCTCCGTGAACATGTGGGGGTGTATTGGTATTTTCAAAGTTTCGTTCCTTAAAACTTTCTTGTAGTTAAAAGGAGAGTAATGTTATATTTTTTTTTGAATTTGTCATGGCAAAACGAATCGATTCCATTCCTTAAACTTTGTTTTCGATATATAACATTGACTTTTTAAAATTCCAAAAATGGGGTTTTTCTAACGTAACCAAAATTGCCATCCCATTATCTCAGTTTAAGTTTAAGGGAGAGAGTTGAAAGTTATATTGTCAAAGTCTGCTTGACAAGGAGATGCCCTAGCCCTACTAAAAATTGAAATTCGGTGCACTTTTATTTGTTGCTATTTATCAGATTATTACGTATTCCTTGGATCCTGCTGCGATTAATTTGGTGAAAATGGGTAGAAAGATCTTGTTTCGATAAGGAGCAACTTCTTGACGCGCAAAAAGTCACTTTCGCCACCTTAAAAAAAGTGGAAAAGTGACCCTTCGTGAACATGTGGGGGGGTATTGGTATTTTCAAAGTTTCGTTCCTTAAAACTTTCTTGTAGTTGCAAGGAGAGTAATGTTATATTTTTTTTTGAATTTGTCATGGCAAAACGAATCGATTCCATTCCTAACACTTTGTTTTCGATATATAACATTGACTTTTTAAAATTCCAAAAAAGGGGTCTTTCTAACGTAACCAAAATTGCCATCCCATTATCTCAGTATAGGTTTAAGGGAGAGAGTTGAAAGTTATATTGTCAAAGTCTGCTTGACAAGGAGATGCCCTAGCCCTACTAAAAATTGAAATACGGTGCACTTTTATTTGTTGCTATTTATCAGATTATTACGTATTCCTTGGATCCTGCTGCGATTAGTTTGGTGAAAATGGGTTGAAAGGTCTTGTTTCGATAAGGAGCAACTTTTTAACGCGCAAAAAGTCACTTTCGCCACCTTAAAAAAAGTGGAAAAGTGACCCTTCGTGAACATGTGGGGGGGTATTGGTATTTTCAAAGTTTCGTTCCTGAAAACTTTCTTGTAGTTGCAAGGAGAGTAATGTTATATTTTTTTTTGAATTTGTCATGGCAAAACGAATCGATTCCATTCCTAACACTTTGTTTTCGATATATAACATTGACTTTTTAAAATTCCAAAAAAGGGGTTTTTCTAATGTAACCAAAATTGCCATCCCATTATCTCAGTATAGGTTTAAGGGAGAGAGTTGAAAGTTATATTGTCAAAGTCTGCTTGACAAGGAGATGCCCTAGCCCTACTAAAAATTGAAATTCGGTGCACTTTTATTTGTAGCTATTTATCAGATTATTACGTATTCCTTGGATCCTGCTGCGATTAATTTGGTGAAAATGGGTAGAAAGATCTTGTTTCGATAAGGAGCAACTTCTTGACGCGCAAAAAGTCACTTTCGCCACCTTAAAAAAAGTGGAAAAGTGACCCTCCGTGAACATGTGGGGGGGTATTGGTATTTTCAAAGTTTCGTTCCTTAAAACTTTCTTGTAGTTAAAAGGAGAGTAATGTTATATTTTTTTTTTAATTTGTCATGGCAAAACGAATCGATTCCATTCCAAACACTTTGATTTCGATTTATAACATCGACTTTTTAAAATTCCAAAAATGGGGTTTTTCTAACGTAACCAAAATTGCCATCCCATTATCTCAGTTTAAGTTTAAGGGAGAGAGTTGAAAGTTATATTGTCAAAGTCTGCTTGACAAGGAGATGCCCTAGCCCTACTAAAAATTGAAATTCGGTGCACTTTTATTTGTAGCTATATATCAGAATATTACGTATTCCTTCGATCCTGCTGCGATTAATTTGGTGAAAATGGGTTGAAAGGTCTTGTTTCGATAAGGAGCTACTTCTTGACGCGCAAAAAGTCACTTTCGCCACCTTAAAAAAAGTGGAAAAGTAACCCTCCGTGAACATGTGGGGGGGTATTGGTATTTTCAAAGTTTCGTTCCTTAAAACTTTCTTGTAGTTAAAAGGAGAGTAATGTTATATTTTTTTTTTAATTTGTCATGGCAAATCGAATCGATTCCATTCCAAACACTTTGATTTCGATTTATAACATCGACTTTTTAAAATTCCAAAAATGGGGTTTTTCTAACGTAACCAAAATTGCCATCCCATTATCTCAGTTTAAGTTTAAGGGAGAGAGTTGAAAGTTATATTGTCAAAGTCTGCTTGACAAGGAGATGCCCTAGCCCTACTAAAAATTGAAATTCGGTGCACTTTTATTTTTAGCTATATATCAGAATATTACGTATTCCTTGGATCCTGCTGCGATTAGTTTGGTGAAAATGGGTTGAAAGGTCTTGTTTCGATAAGGAGCAACATTTTAACGCGCAAAAAGTCACTTTCGCCACCTTAAAAAAAGTGGAAAAGTGACCCTTCGTGAACATGTGGGGGGGTATTGGTATTTTCAAAGTTTCGTTCCTGAAAACTTTCTTGTAGTCTCAAGGAGAGTAATGTTATATTTTTTTTTGAATTTGTCATGGCAAAACGAATCGATTCCATTCCTAACACTTTGTTTTCGATATATAACATTGACTTTTTAAAATTCCAAAAAAGGGGTTTTTCTAATGTAACCAAAATTGCCATCCCATTATCTCAGTATAGGTTTAAGGGAGAGAGTTGAAAGTTATATTGTCAAAGTCTGCTTGACAAGGAGATGCCCTAGCCCTACTAAAAATTGAAATTCGGTGCACTTTTATTTGTAGCTATATATCAGAATATTACGTATTCCTTCGATCCTGCTGCGATTAATTTGGTGAAAATGGGTTGAAAGGTCTTGTTTCGATAAGGAGCTACTTCTTGACGCGCAAAAAGTCACTTTCGCCACCTTAAAAAAAGTGGAAAAGTGACCCTCCGTGAACATGTGGGGGGGTATTGGTATTTTCAAAGTTTCGTTCCTTAAAACTTTCTTGTAGTTAAAAGGAGAGTAATGTTATATTTTTTTTTTAATTTGTCATGGCAAATCGAATCGATTCCATTCCAAACACTTTGATTTCGATTTATAACATCGACTTTTTAAAATTCCAAAAATGGGGTTTTTCTAACGTAACCAAAATTGCCATCCCATTATCTCAGTTTAAGTTTAAGGGAGAGAGTTGAAAGTTATATTGTCAAAGTCTGCTTGACAAGGAGATGCCCTAGCCCTACTAAAAATTGAAATTCGGTGCACTTTTATTTTTAGCTATATATCAGAATATTACGTATTCCTTGGATCCTGCTGAGATTAGTTTGGTGAAAATGGGTTGAAAGGTCTTGTTTCGATAAGGAGCAACTTTTTAACGCGCAAAAAGTCACTTTCGCCACCTTAAAAAAAGTGGAAAAGTGACCCTTCGTGAACATGTGGGGGGGTATTGGTATTTTCAAAGTTTCGTTCCTGAAAACTTTCTTGTAGTTGCAAGGAGAGTAATGTTATATTTTTTTTTGAATTTGTCATGGCAAAACGAATCGATTCCATTCCTAACACTTTGTTTTCGATATATAACATTGACTTTTTAAAATTCCAAAAAAGGGGTTTTTCTAATGTAACCAAAATTGCCATCCCATTATCTCAGTATAGGTTTAAGGGAGAGAGTTGAAAGTTATATTGTCAAAGTCTGCTTGACAAGGAGATGCCCTAGCCCTACTAAAAATTGAAATTCGGTGCACTTTTATTTGTAGCTATTTATCAGATTATTACGTATTCCTTGGATCCTGCTGCGATTAATTTGGTGAAAATGGGTAGAAAGATCTTGTTTCGATAAGGAGCAACTTCTTGACGCGCAAAAAGTCACTTTCGCCACCTTAAAAAAAGTGGAAAAGTGACCCTCCGTGAACATGTGGGGGGGTATTGGTATTTTCAAAGTTTCGTTCCATAAAACTTTCTTGTAGTTAAAAGGAGAGTAATGTTATATTTTTTTTTTAATTTTTCATGGCAAAACGAATCGATTCCATTCCAAACACTTTGATTTCCATTTATAACATCGACTATTTAAAATTCCAAAAATGGGGTTTTTCTAACGTTACCAAAATTGCCATCCCATTATCTCAGTTTAAGTTTAAGGGAGAGAGTTGAAAGTTATATTGTCAAAGTCTGCTTGACAAGGAGATGCCCTAGCCCTACTAAAAATTGAAATTCGGTGCACTTTTATTTGTAGCTATATATCAGAATATTACGTATTCCTTCGATCCTGCTGCGATTAATTTGGTGAAAATGGGTTGAAAGGTTTTGTTTCGATAAGGAGCAACTTCTTGACGCGCAAAAAGTCACTTTCGCCACCTTAAAAAAAGTGGAAAAGTGACCCTCCGTGAACATGTGGGGGGGTACTGGTATTTTCAAAGTTTCGTTCCTTAAAACTTTCTTGTAGTTGCAAGGAGAGTAATGTTATATTTTTTTTTGAATTTGTCATGGCAAAACGATTCGATTCCATTCCTTAAACTTTGTTTCCGATATATAACATCGACTTTTTAAAATTCCAAAAAAGGGGTCTTTCTAACGTTACCAAAATTGCCATCCCATTATCTCAGTTTAAGTTTAAGGGAGAGAGTTGAAAGTTATATTGTCAAAGTCTGCTTGACAAGGAGATGCCCTAGCCCTACTAAAAATTGAAATTCGGTGCACTTTTATTTGTAGCTATATATCAGAATATTACGTATTCCTTCGATCCTGCTGCGATTAATTTGGTGAAAATGGGTTGAAAGGTCTTGTTTCGATAAGGAGCTACTTCTTGACGCGCAAAAAGTCACTTTCGCCACCTTAAAAAAAGTGGAAAAGTGACCCTCCGTGAACATGTGGGGGGGTATTGGTATTTTCAAAGTTTCGTTCCTTAAAACTTTCTTGTAGTTAAAAGGAGAGTAATGTTATATTTTTTTTTTAATTTGTCATGGCAAATCGAATCGATTCCATTCCAAACACTTTGATTTCGATTTATAACATCGACTTTTTAAAATTCCAAAAATGGGGTTTTTCTAACGTAACCAAAATTGCCATCCCATTATCTCAGTTTAAGTTTAAGGGAGAGAGTTGAAAGTTATATTGTCAAAGTCTGCTTGACAAGGAGATGCCCTAGCCCTACTAAAAATTGAAATTCGGTGCACTTTTATTTTTAGCTATATATCAGAATATTACGTATTCCTTGGATCCTGCTGCGATTAGTTTGGTGAAAATGGGTTGAAAGGTCTTGTTTCGATAAGGAGCAACTTTTTAACGCGCAAAAAGTCACTTTCGCCACCTTAAAAAAAGTGGAAAAGTGACCCTTCGTGAACATGTGGGGGGGTATTGGTATTTTCAAAGTTTCGTTCCTGAAAACTTTCTTGTAGTCTCAAGGAGAGTAATGTTATATTTTTTTTTGAATTTGTCATGGCAAAACGAATCGATTCCATTCCTAACACTTTGTTTTCGATATATAACATTGACTTTTTAAAATTCCAAAAAAGGGGTTTTTCTAATGTAACCAAAATTGCCATCCCATTATCTCAGTATAGGTTTAAGGGAGAGAGTTGAAAGTTATATTGTCAAAGTCTGCTTGACAAGGAGATGCTTTAGATCTACTAAAAATTGAAATTCGGTGCACTTTTATTTGTAGCTATTTATCAGATTATTACGTATTCCTTGGATCCTGCTGCGATTAATTTGGTGAAAATGGGTAGAAAGATCTTGTTTCGATAAGGAGCAACTTCTTGACGCGCAAAAAGTCACTTTCGCCACCTTAAAAAAAGTGGAAAAGTGACCCTCCGTGAACATGTGGGGGGGTATTGGTATTTTCAAAGTTTCGTTCCATAAAACTTTCTTGTAGTTAAAAGGAGAGTAATGTTATATTTTTTTTTTAATTTTTCATGGCAAAACGAATCGATTCCATTCCAAACACTTTGATTTCCATTTATAACATCGACTTTTTAAAATTCCAAAAATGGGGTTTTTCTAACGTTACCAAAATTGCCATCCCATTATCTCAGTTTAAGTTTAAGGGAGAGAGTTGAAAGTTATATTGTCAAAGTCTGCTTGACAAGGAGATGCCCTAGCCCTACTAAAAATTGAAATTCGGTGCACTTTTATTTGTAGCTATATATCAGAATATTACGTATTCCTTCGATCCTGCTGCGATTAATTTGGTGAAAATGGGTTGAAAGGTTTTGTTTCGATAAGGAGCAACTTCTTGACGCGCAAAAAGTCACTTTCGCCACCTTAAAAAAAGTGGAAAAGTGACCCTTCGTGAACATGTGGGGGGGTATTGGTATTTTCAAAGTTTCGTTCCTTAAAACTTTCTTGTAGTTGCAAGGAGAGTAATGTTATATTTTTTTTTTAATTTGTCATGGCAAAACGAATCGATTCCATTCCTAACACTTTGTTTTCGATATATAACATTGACTTTTTAAAATTCCAAAAAAGGGGTCTTTCTAACGTAACCAAAATTGCCATCCCATTATCTCAGTATAGGTTTAAGGGAGAGAGTTGAAAGTTATATTGTCAAAGTCTGCTTGACAAGGAGATGCCCTAGCCCTACTAAAAATTGAAATACGGTGCACTTTTATTTGTTGCTATTTATCAGATTATTACGTATTCCTTGGATCCTGCTGCGATTAGTTTGGTGAAAATGGGTTGAAAGGTCTTGTTTCGATAAGGAGCAACTTTTTAACGCGCAAAAAGTCACTTTCGCCACCTTAAAAAAAGTGGAAAAGTGACCCTCCGTGAACATGTGGGGGGGTATTGGTATTTTCAAAGTTTCGTTCCTTAAAACTTTCTTGTAGTTAAAAGGAGAGTAATGTTATATTTTTTTTTTAATTTGTCATGGCAAAACGAATCGATTCCATTCCTAACACTTTGTTTTCGATATATAACATTGACTTTTTAAAATTCCAAAAAAGGGGTTTTTCTAATGTAACCAAAATTGCCATCCCATTATCTCAGTATAGGTTTAAGGGAGAGAGTTGAAAGTTATATTGTCAAAGTCTGCTTGACAAGGAGATGCCCTAGCCCTACTAAAAATTGAAATTCGGTGCACTTTTATTTGTAGCTATTTATCAGATTATTACGTATTCCTTGGATCCTGCTGCGATTAATTTGGTGAAAATGGGTAGAAAGATCTTGTTTCGATAAGGAGCAACTTCTTGACGCGCAAAAAGTCACTTTCGCCACCTTAAAAAAAGTGGAAAAGTGACCCTCCGTGAACATGTGGGGGGGTATTGGTATTTTCAAAGTTTCGTTCCATAAAACTTTCTTGTAGTTAAAAGGAGAGTAATGTTATATTTTTTTTTTAATTTTTCATGGCAAAACGAATCGATTCCATTCCAAACACTTTGATTTCCATTTATAACATCGACTATTTAAAATTCCAAAAATGGGGTTTTTCTAACGTTACCAAAATTGCCATCCCATTATCTCAGTTTAAGTTTAAGGGAGAGAGTTGAAAGTTATATTGTCAAAGTCTGCTTGACAAGGAGATGCCCTAGCCCTACTAAAAATTGAAATTCGGTGCACTTTTATTTGTAGCTATATATCAGAATATTACGTATTCCTTCGATCCTGCTGCGATTAATTTGGTGAAAATGGGTTGAAAGGTTTTGTTTCGATAAGGAGCAACTTCTTGACGCGCAAAAAGTCACTTTCGCCACCTTAAAAAAAGTGGAAAAGTGACCCTCCGTGAACATGTGGGGGGGTACTGGTATTTTCAAAGTTTCGTTCCTTAAAACTTTCTTGTAGTTGCAAGGAGAGTAATGTTATATTTTTTTTTGAATTTGTCATGGCAAAACGATTCGATTCCATTCCTTAAACTTTGTTTCCGATATATAACATCGACTTTTTAAAATTCCAAAAAAGGGGTCTTTCTAACGTTACCAAAATTGCCATCCCATTATCTCAGTTTAAGTTTAAGGGAGAGAGTTGAAAGTTATATTGTCAAAGTCTGCTTGACAAGGAGATGCCCTAGCCCTACTAAAAATTGAAATTCGGTGCACTTTTATTTGTAGCTATATATCAGAATATTACGTATTCCTTCGATCCTGCTGCGATTAATTTGGTGAAAATGGGTTGAAAGGTCTTGTTTCGATAAGGAGCTACTTCTTGACGCGCAAAAAGTCACTTTCGCCACCTTAAAAAAAGTGGAAAAGTGACCCTCCGTGAACATGTGGGGGGGTATTGGTATTTTCAAAGTTTCGTTCCTTAAAACTTTCTTGTAGTTAAAAGGAGAGTAATGTTATATTTTTTTTTTAATTTGTCATGGCAAATCGAATCGATTCCATTCCAAACACTTTGATTTCGATTTATAACATCGACTTTTTAAAATTCCAAAAATGGGGTTTTTCTAACGTAACCAAAATTGCCATCCCATTATCTCAGTTTAAGTTTAAGGGAGAGAGTTGAAAGTTATATTGTCAAAGTCTGCTTGACAAGGAGATGCCCTAGCCCTACTAAAAATTGAAATTCGGTGCACTTTTATTTTTAGCTATATATCAGAATATTACGTATTCCTTGGATCCTGCTGCGATTAGTTTGGTGAAAATGGGTTGAAAGGTCTTGTTTCGATAAGGAGCAACTTTTTAACGCGCAAAAAGTCACTTTCGCCACCTTAAAAAAAGTGGAAAAGTGACCCTTCGTGAACATGTGGGGGGGTATTGGTATTTTCAAAGTTTCGTTCCTGAAAACTTTCTTGTAGTCTCAAGGAGAGTAATGTTATATTTTTTTTTGAATTTGTCATGGCAAAACGAATCGATTCCATTCCTAACACTTTGTTTTCGATATATAACATTGACTTTTTAAAATTCCAAAAAAGGGGTTTTTCTAATGTAACCAAAATTGCCATCCCATTATCTCAGTATAGGTTTAAGGGAGAGAGTTGAAAGTTATATTGTCAAAGTCTGCTTGACAAGGAGATGCTTTAGATCTACTAAAAATTGAAATTCGGTGCACTTTTATTTGTAGCTATTTATCAGATTATTACGTATTCCTTGGATCCTGCTGCGATTAATTTGGTGAAAATGGGTAGAAAGATCTTGTTTCGATAAGGAGCAACTTCTTGACGCGCAAAAAGTCACTTTCGCCACCTTAAAAAAAGTGGAAAAGTGACCCTCCGTGAACATGTGGGGGGGTATTGGTATTTTCAAAGTTTCGTTCCATAAAACTTTCTTGTAGTTAAAAGGAGAGTAATGTTATATTTTTTTTTTAATTTTTCATGGCAAAACGAATCGATTCCATTCCAAACACTTTGATTTCCATTTATAACATCGACTTTTTAAAATTCCAAAAATGGGGTTTTTCTAACGTTACCAAAATTGCCATCCCATTATCTCAGTTTAAGTTTAAGGGAGAGAGTTGAAAGTTATATTGTCAAAGTCTGCTTGACAAGGAGATGCCCTAGCCCTACTAAAAATTGAAATTCGGTGCACTTTTATTTGTAGCTATATATCAGAATATTACGTATTCCTTCGATCCTGCTGCGATTAATTTGGTGAAAATGGGTTGAAAGGTTTTGTTTCGATAAGGAGCAACTTCTTGACGCGCAAAAAGTCACTTTCGCCACCTTAAAAAAAGTGGAAAAGTGACCCTTCGTGAACATGTGGGGGGGTATTGGTATTTTCAAAGTTTCGTTCCTTAAAACTTTCTTGTAGTTGCAAGGAGAGTAATGTTATATTTTTTTTTTAATTTGTCATGGCAAAACGAATCGATTCCATTCCTAACACTTTGTTTTCGATATATAACATTGACTTTTTAAAATTCCAAAAAAGGGGTCTTTCTAACGTAACCAAAATTGCCATCCCATTATCTCAGTATAGGTTTAAGGGAGAGAGTTGAAAGTTATATTGTCAAAGTCTGCTTGACAAGGAGATGCCCTAGCCCTACTAAAAATTGAAATACGGTGCACTTTTATTTGTTGCTATTTATCAGATTATTACGTATTCCTTGGATCCTGCTGCGATTAGTTTGGTGAAAATGGGTTGAAAGGTCTTGTTTCGATAAGGAGCAACTTTTTAACGCGCAAAAAGTCACTTTCGCCACCTTAAAAAAAGTGGAAAAGTGACCCTCCGTGAACATGTGGGGGGGTATTGGTATTTTCAAAGTTTCGTTCCTTAAAACTTTCTTGTAGTTAAAAGGAGAGTAATGTTATATTTTTTTTTTAATTTGTCATGGCAAAACGAATCGATTCCATTCCAAACACTTTGATTTCGATTTATAACATCGACTTTTTAAAATTCCAAAAATGGGGTTTTTCTAACGTAACCAAAATTGCCATCCCATTATCTCAGTTTAAGTTTAAGGGAGAGAGTTGAAAGTTATATTGTCAAAGTCTGCTTGACAAGGAGATGCCCTAGCCCTACTAAAAATTGAAATTCGGTGCACTTTTATTTGTAGCTATATATCAGAATATTACGTATTCCTTCGATCCTGCTGCGATTAATTTGGTGAAAATGGGTTGAAAGGTCTTGTTTCGATAAGGAGCTACTTCTTGACGCGCAAAAAGTCACTTTCGCCACCTTAAAAAAAGTGGAAAAGTGACCCTCCGTGAACATGTGGGGGGGTATTGGTATTTTCAAAGTTTCGTTCCTTAAAACTTTCTTGTAGTTAAAAGGAGAGTAATGTTATATTTTTTTTTTAATTTTTCATGGCAAAACGAATCGATTCCATTCCAAACACTTTGATTTCCATTTATAACATCGACTTTTTAAAATTCCAAAAATGGGGTTTTTCTAACGTAACCAAAATTGCCATCCCATTATCTCAGTTTAAGTTTAAGGGAGAGAGTTGAAAGTTATATTGTCAAAGTCTGCTTGACAAGGAGATGCCCTAGCCCTACTAAAAATTGAAATTCGGTGCACTTTTATTTGTAGCTATATATCAGAATATTACGTATTCCTTCGATCCTGCTGCGATTAATTTGGTGAAAATGGGTTGAAAGGTCTTGTTTCGATAAGGAGCTACTTCTTGACGCGCAAAAAGTCACTTTCGCCACCTTAAAAAAAGTGGAAAAGTGACCCTCCGTGAACATGTGGGGGGGTATTGGTATTTTCAAAGTTTCGTTCCTTAAAACTTTCTTGTAGTTAAAAGGAGAGTAATGTTATATTTTTTTTTTAATTTTTCATGGCAAATCGAATCGATTCCATTCCAAACACTTTGATTTCGATTTATAACATCGACTTTTTAAAATTCCAAAAATGGGGGTTTTCTAATGTAACCAAAATTGCCATCCCATTATCTCAGTATAGGTTTAAGGGAGAGAGTTGAAAGTTATATTGTCAAAGTCTGCTTGACAAGGAGATGCCCTAGCCCTACTAAAAATTGAAATTCGGTGCACTTTTATTTGTAGCTATTTATCAGATTATTACGTATTCCTTGGATCCTGCTGCGATTAATTTGGTGAAAATGGGTAGAAAGATCTTGTTTCGATAAGGAGCAACTTCTTGACGCGCAAAAAGTCACTTTCGCCACCTTAAAAAAAGTGGAAAAGTGACCCTCCGTGAACATGTGGGGGGGTATTGGTATTTTCAAAGTTTCGTTCCATAAAACTTTCTTGTAGTTAAAAGGAGAGTAATGTTATATTTTTTTTTTAATTTTTCATGGCAAAACGAATCGATTCCATTCCAAACACTTTGATTTCCATTTATAACATCGACTTTTTAAAATTCCAAAAATGGGGTTTTTCTAACGTTACCAAAATTGCCATCCCATTATCTCAGTTTAAGTTTAAGGGAGAGAGTTGAAAGTTATATTGTCAAAGTCTGCTTGACAAGGAGATGCCCTAGCCCTACTAAAAATTGAAATTCGGTGCACTTTTATTTGTAGCTATATATCAGAATATTACGTATTCCTTCGATCCTGCTGCGATTAATTTGGTGAAAATGGGTTGAAAGGTTTTGTTTCGATAAGGAGCAACTTCTTGACGCGCAAAAAGTCACTTTCGCCACCTTAAAAAAAGTGGAAAAGTGACCCTCCGTGAACATGTGGGGGGGTATTGGTATTTTCAAAGTTTCGTTCCTTAAAACTTTCTTGTAGTTGCAAGGAGAGTAATGTTATATTTTTTTTTGAATTTGTCATGGCAAAACGAATCGATTCCATTCCTTAAACTTTGTTTCCGATATATAACATCGACTTTTTAAAATTCCAAAAAAGGGGTCTTTCTAACGTTACCAAAATTGCCATCCCATTATCTCAGTTTAAGTTTAAGGGAGAGAGTTGAAAGTTATATTGTCAAAGTCTGCTTGACAAGGAGATGCCCTAGCCCTACTAAAAATTGAAATTCGGTGCACTTTTATTTGTAGCTATATATCAGAATATTACGTATTCCTTCGATCCTGCTGCGATTAATTTGGTGAAAATGGGTTGAAAGGTCTTGTTTCGATAAGGAGCAACTTCTTGACGCGCAAAAAGTCACTTTCGCCACCTTAAAAAAAGTGGAAAAGTGACCCTCCGTGAACATGTGGGGGGGTATTGGTATTTTCAAAGTTTCGTTCCTTAAAACTTTCTTGTAGTTAAAAGGAGAGTAATGTTATATTTTTTTTTTAATTTTTCATGGCAAAACGAATCGATTCCATTCCAAACACTTTGATTTCCATTTATAACATCGACTTTTTAAAATTCCAAAAATGGGGTTTTTCTAACGTAACCAAAATTGCCATCCCATTATCTCAGTTTAAGTTTAAGGGAGAGAGTTGAAAGTTATATTGTCAAAGTCTGCTTGACAAGGAGATGCCCTAGCCCTACTAAAAATTGAAATTCGGTGCACTTTTATTTGTAGCTATATATCAGAATATTACGTATTCCTTCGATCCTGCTGCGATTAATTTGGTGAAAATGGGTTGAAAGGTCTTGTTTCGATAAGGAGCAACTTCTTAACGCGCAAAAAGTCACTTTCGCCACCTTAAAAAAAGTGGAAAAGTGACCCTCCGTGAACATGTGGGGGGGTATTGGTATTTTCAAAGTTTCGTTCCTTAAAACTTTCTTGTAGTTAAAAGGAGAGTAATGTTATATTTTTTTTTTAATTTGTCATGGCAAAACGAATCGATTCCATTCCAAACACTTTGATTTCGATTTATAACATCGACTTTTTAAAATTCCAAAAATGGGTTTTTTCTAACGTAACCAAAATTGCCATCCCATTATCTCAGTTTAAGTTTAAGGGAGAGAGTTGAAAGTTATATTGTCAAAGTCTGCTTGACAAGGAGATGCCCTAGCCCTACTAAAAATTGAAATTCGGTGCACTTTTATTTGTAGCTATATATCAGAATATTACGTATTCCTTGGATCCTGCTGCGATTAGTTTGGTGAAAATGGGTTGAAAGGTCTTGTTTCGATAAGGAGCAACTTTTTAACGCGCAAAAAGTCACTTTCGCCACCTTAAAAAAAGTGGAAAAGTGACCCTTCGTGAACATGTGGGGGGGTATTGGTATTTTCAAAGTTTCGTTCCTGAAAACTTTCTTGTAGTTGCAAGGAGAGTAATGTTATATTTTTTTTTGAATTTGTCATGGCAAAACGAATCGATTCCATTCCTAGCACTTTGTTTTCGATATATAACATTGACTTTTTAAAATTCCAAAAATGGGGTTTTTCTAATGTAACCAAAATTGCCATCCCATTATCTCAGTATAGGTTTAAGGGAGAGAGTTGAAAGTTATATTGTCAAAGTCTGCTTGACAAGGAGATGCCCTAGCCCTACTAAAAATTGAAATTCGGTGCACTTTTATTTGTTGCTATTTATCAGATTATTACGTATTCCTTGGATCCTGCTGCGATTAATTTGGTGAAAATGGGTAGAAAGATCTTGTTTCGATAAGGAGCAACTTCTTGACGCGCAAAAAGTCACTTTCGCCACCTTAAAAAAAGTGGAAAAGTGACCCTCCGTGAACATGTGGGGGGGTATTGGTATTTTCAAAGTTTCGTTCCTTAAAACTTTCTTGTAGTTGCAAGGAGAGTAATGTTATATTTTTTTTTGAATTTGTCATGGCAAAACGAATCGATTCCATTCCTTAAACTTTGTTTTCGATATATAACATTGACTTTTTAAAATTCCAAAAAAGGGGTCTTTCTAACGTAACCAAAATTGGCATCCCATTATCTCAGTATAGGTTTAAGGGAGAGAGTTGAAAGTTATATTGTCAAAGTCTGCTTGACAAGGAGATGCTTTAGATCTACTAAAAATTGAAATTCGGTGCACTTTTATTTGTAGCTATTTATCAGATTATTACGTATTCCTTGGATCCTGCTGCGATTAATTTGGTGAAAATGGGTTGAAAGGTCTTGTTTCGATAAGGAGCAACTTTTTAACGCGCAAAAAGTCACTTTCGCCACCTTAAAAAAAGTGGAAAAGTGACCCTTCGTGAACATGTGGGGAGGTATTGGTATTTTCAAAGTTTCGTTCCTGAAAACTTTCTTGTAGTTGCAAGGAGAGTAATGTTATATTTTTTTTTGAATTTGTCATGGCAAAACGAATCGATTCCATTCCTAACACTTTGTTTTCGATATATAACATTGACTTTTTAAAATTCCAAAAAAGGGGTTTTTCTAATGTAACCAAAATTGCCATCCCATTATCTCAGTATAGGTTTAAGGGAGAGAGTTGAAAGTTATATTGTCAAAGTCTGCTTGACAAGGAGATGCCCTAGCCCTACTAAAAATTGAAATTCGGTGCACTTTTATTTGTAGCTATTTATCAGATTATTACGTATTCCTTGGATCCTGCTGCGATTAATTTGGTGAAAATGGGTAGAAAGATCTTGTTTCGATAAGGAGCAACTTCTTGACGCGCAAAAAGTCACTTTCGCCACCTTAAAAAAAGTGGAAAAGTGACCCTCCGTGAACATGTGGGGGGGTATTGGTATTTTCAAAGTTTCGTTCCATAAAACTTTCTTGTAGTTAAAAGGAGAGTAATGTTATATTTTTTTTTTAATTTTTCATGGCAAAACGAATCGATTCCATTCCAAACACTTTGATTTCCATTTATAACATCGACTTTTTAAAATTCCAAAAATGGGGTTTTTCTAACGTTACCAAAATTGCCATCCCATTATCTCAGTTTAAGTTTAAGGGAGAGAGTTGAAAGTTATATTGTCAAAGTCTGCTTGACAAGGAGATGCCCTAGCCCTACTAAAAATTGAAATTCGGTGCACTTTTATTTGTAGCTATATATCAGAATATTACGTATTCCTTCGATCCTGCTGCGATTAATTTGGTGAAAATGGGTTGAAAGGTTTTGTTTCGATAAGGAGCAACTTCTTGACGCGCAAAAAGTCACTTTCGCCACCTTAAAAAAAGTGGAAAAGTGACCCTCCGTGAACATGTGGGGGGGTATTGGTATTTTCAAAGTTTCGTTCCTTAAAACTTTCTTGTAGTTGCAAGGAGAGTAATGTTATATTTTTTTTTGAATTTGTCATGGCAAAACGATTCGATTCCATTCCTTAAACTTTGTTTCCGATATATAACATCGACTTTTTAAAATTCCAAAAAAGGGGTCTTTCTAACGTTACCAAAATTGCCATACCATTATCTCAGTTTAAGTTTAAGGGAGAGAGTTGAAAGTTATATTGTCAAAGTCTGCTTGACAAGGAGATGCCCTAGCCCTACTAAAAATTGAAATTCGGTGCACTTTTATTTGTAGCTATATATCAGAATATTACGTATTCCTTCGATCCTGCTGCGATTAATTTGGTGAAAATGGGTTGAAAGGTCTTGTTTCGATAAGGAGCAACTTCTTGACGCGCAAAAAGTCACTTTCGCCACCTTAAAAAAAGTGGAAAAGTGACCCTCCGTGAACATGTGGGGGGGTATTGGTATTTTCAAAGTTTCGTTCCTTAAAACTTTCTTGTAGTTAAAAGGAGAGTAATGTTATATTTTTTTTTTAATTTTTCATGGCAAAACGAATCGATTCCATTCCAAACACTTTGATTTCCATTTATAACATCGACTTTTTAAAATTCCAAAAATGGGGTTTTTCTAACGTAACCAAAATTGCCATCCCATTATCTCAGTTTAAGTTTAAGGGAGAGAGTTGAAAGTTATATTGTCAAAGTCTGCTTGACAAGGAGATGCCCTAGCCCTACTAAAAATTGAAATTCGGTGCACTTTTATTTGTAGCTATATATCAGAATATTACGTATTCCTTCGATCCTGCTGCGATTAATTTGGTGAAAATGGGTTGAAAGGTCTTGTTTCGATAAGGAGCAACTTCTTGACGCGCAAAAAGTCACTTTCGCCACCTTAAAAAAAGTGGAAAAGTGACCCTCCGTGAACATGTGGGGGGGTATTGGTATTTTCAAAGTTTCGTTCCTTAAAACTTTCTTGTAGTTGCAAGGAGAGTAATGTTATATTTTTTTTTGAATTTGTCATGGCAAAACGAATCGATTCCATTCCTAGCACTTTGTTTTCGATATATAACATTGACTTTTTAAAATTCCAAAAATGGGGTTTTTCTAATGTAACCAAAATTGCCATCCCATTATCTCAGTATAGGTTTAAGGGAGAGAGTTGAAAGTTATATTGTCAAAGTCTGCTTGACAAGGAGATGCTTTAGATCTACTAAAAATTGAAATTCGGTGCACTTTTATTTGTAGCTATTTATCAGATTATTACGTATTCCTTGGATCCTGCTGCGATTAATTTGGTGAAAATGGGTTGAAAGGTCTTGTTTCGATAAGGAGCAACTTTTTAACGCGCAAAAAGTCACTTTCGCCACCTTAAAAAAAGTGGAAAAGTGACCCTTCGTGAACATGTGGGGGGGTATTGGTATTTTCAAAGTTTCGTTCCATAAAACTTTCTTGTAGTTAAAAGGAGAGTAATGTTATATTTTTTTTTTAATTTTTCATGGCAAAACGAATCGATTCCATTCCAAACACTTTGATTTCGATTTATAACATCGACTTTTTAAAATTCCAAAAATGGGGTTTTTCTAACGTAACCAAAATTGCCATCCCATTATCTCAGTTTAAGTTTAAGGGAGAGAGTTGAAAGTTATATTGTCAAAGTCTGCTTGACAAGGAGATGCCCTAGCCCTACTAAAAATTGAAATTCGGTGCACTTTTATTTGTAGCTATATATCAGAATATTACGTATTCCTTGGATCCTGCTGCGATTAGTTTGGTGAAAATGGGTTGAAAGGTCTTGTTTCGATAAGGAGCAACTTTTTAACGCGCAAAAAGTCACTTTCGCCACCTTAAAAAAAGTGGAAAAGTGACCCTTCGTGAACATGTGGGGGGGTATTGGTATTTTCAAAGTTTCGTTCCTGAAAACTTTCTTGTAGTTGCAAGGAGAGTAATGTTATATTTTTTTTTGAATTTGTCATGGCAAAACGAATCGATTCCATTCCTAACACTTTGTTTTCGATATATAACATTGACTTTTTAAAATTCCAAAAAAGGGGTTTTTCTAATGTAACCAAAATTGCCATCCCATTATCTCAGTATAGGTTTAAGGGAGAGAGTTGAAAGTTATATTGTCAAAGTCTGCTTGACAAGGAGATGCCCTAGCCCTACTAAAAATTGAAATTCGGTGCACTTTTATTTGTAGCTATTTATCAGATTATTACGTATTCCTTGGATCCTGCTGCGATTAATTTGGTGAAAATGGGTAGAAAGATCTTGTTTCGATAAGGAGCAACTTCTTGACGCGCAAAAAGTCACTTTCGCCACCTTAAAAAAAGTGGAAAAGTGACCCTCCGTGAACATGTGGGGGGGTATTGGTATTTTCAAAGTTTCGTTCCATAAAACTTTCTTGTAGTTAAAAGGAGAGTAATGTTATATTTTTTTTTTAATTTTTCATGGCAAAACGAATCGATTCCATTCCAAACACTTTGATTTCCATTTATAACATCGACTTTTTAAAATTCCAAAAATGGGGTTTTTCTAACGTTACCAAAATTGCCATCCCATTATCTCAGTTTAAGTTTAAGGGAGAGAGTTGAAAGTTATATTGTCAAAGTCTGCTTGACAAGGAGATGCCCTAGCCCTACTAAAAATTGAAATTCGGTGCACTTTTATTTGTAGCTATATATCAGAATATTACGTATTCCTTCGATCCTGCTGCGATTAATTTGGTGAAAATGGGTTGAAAGGTTTTGTTTCGATAAGGAGCAACTTCTTGACGCGCAAAAAGTCACTTTCGCCACCTTAAAAAAAGTGGAAAAGTGACCCTCCGTGAACATGTGGGGGGGTATTGGTATTTTCAAAGTTTCGTTCCTTAAAACTTTCTTGTAGTTGCAAGGAGAGTAATGTTATATTTTTTTTTGAATTTGTCATGGCAAAACGATTCGATTCCATTCCTTAAACTTTGTTTCCGATATATAACATCGACTTTTTAAAATTCCAAAAAAGGGGTCTTTCTAACGTTACCAAAATTGCCATCCCATTATCTCAGTTTAAGTTTAAGGGAGAGAGTTGAAAGTTATATTGTCAAAGTCTGCTTGACAAGGAGATGCCCTAGCCCTACTAAAAATTGAAATTCGGTGCACTTTTATTTGTAGCTATATATCAGAATATTACGTATTCCTTCGATCCTGCTGCGATTAATTTGGTGAAAATGGGTTGAAAGGTCTTGTTTCGATAAGGAGCAACTTCTTGACGCGCAAAAAGTCACTTTCGCCACCTTAAAAAAAGTGGAAAAGTGACCCTCCGTGAACATGTGGGGGGGTATTGGTATTTTCAAAGTTTCGTTCCTTAAAACTTTCTTGTAGTTAAAAGGAGAGTAATGTTATATTTTTTTTTTAATTTTTCATGGCAAAACGAATCGATTCCATTCCAAACACTTTGATTTCCATTTATAACATCGACTTTTTAAAATTCCAAAAATGGGGTTTTTCTAACGTAACCAAAATTGCCATCCCATTATCTCAGTTTAAGTTTAAGGGAGAGAGTTGAAAGTTATATTGTCAAAGTCTGCTTGACAAGGAGATGCCCTAGCCCTACTAAAAATTGAAATTCGGTGCACTTTTATTTGTAGCTATATATCAGAATATTACGTATTCCTTCGATCCTGCTGCGATTAATTTGGTGAAAATGGGTTGAAAGGTCTTGTTTCGATAAGGAGCAACTTCTTGACGCGCAAAAAGTCACTTTCGCCACCTTAAAAAAAGTGGAAAAGTGACCCTCCGTGAACATGTGGGGGGGTATTGGTATTTTCAAAGTTTCGTTCCTTAAAACTTTCTTGTAGTTAAAAGGAGAGTAATGTTATATTTTTTTTTTAATTTGTCATGGCAAAACGAATCGATTCCATTCCAAACACTTTGTTTTCGATATATAACATCGACTTTTTAAAATTCCAAAAATGGGGTTTTTCTAACGTAACCAAAATTGCCATCCCATTATCTCAGTTTAGGTTTAAGGGATAGAGTTGAAAATTATATTGTCAAAGTCTGCTTGACGAGGAGATGCTCTAGCCCCCCTAAAAATTTAAATTCGGTGCACTTTTTTTTTAATCTATATTTCATAATATTACGTATTCCTTGGATTCTGCTGCAATTAATTTAGTGAAAATGGGTAGAAAGGTCTTGTTTCAATAAGGATTAACTTCTTGAAGCGCAAAAAGTTCCTTTCGCCACCTTAAAAAAAGTGGAAAAGTGACCCTTCGTGAACATTTGGGGGGGTATTGGTATTTTCAAAGTTTCGTTCCTTAAAACTTTCTTGTAGTTGCAAGGAGAGTAATGTTATATTTTTTTTTGAATTTGTCATGGCAAAACGATTCGATTCCATTCCTTAAACTTTGTTTCCGATATATAACATCGACTTTTTAAAATTCCAAAAAAGGGGTCTTTCTAACGTTACCAAAATTGCCATCCCATTATCTCAGTTTAAGTTTAAGGGAGAGAGTTGAAAGTTATATTGTCAAAGTCTGCTTGACAAGGAGATGCCCTAGCCCTACTAAAAATTGAAATTCGGTGCACTTTTATTTGTAGCTATATATCAGAATATTACGTATTCCTTCGATCCTGCTGCGATTAATTTGGTGAAAATGGGTTGAAAGGTCTTGTTTCGATAAGGAGCAACTTCTTGACGCGCAAAAAGTCACTTTCGCCACCTTAAAAAAAGTGGAAAAGTGACCCTCCGTGAACATGTGGGGGGGTATTGGTATTTTCAAAGTTTCGTTCCTTAAAACTTTCTTGTAGTTAAAAGGAGAGTAATGTTATATTTTTTTTTTAATTTTTCATGGCAAAACGAATCGATTCCATTCCAAACACTTTGATTTCCATTTATAACATCGACTTTTTAAAATTCCAAAAATGGGGTTTTTCTAACGTAACCAAAATTGCCATCCCATTATCTCAGTTTAAGTTTAAGGGAGAGAGTTGAAAGTTATATTGTCAAAGTCTGCTTGACAAGGAGATGCCCTAGCCCTACTAAAAATTGAAATTCGGTGCACTTTTATTTGTAGCTATATATCAGAATATTACGTATTCCTTCGATCCTGCTGCGATTAATTTGGTGAAAATGGGTTGAAAGGTCTTGTTTCGATAAGGAGCAACTTCTTGACGCGCAAAAAGTCACTTTCGCCACCTTAAAAAAAGTGGAAAAGTGACCCTCCGTGAACATGTGGGGGGGTATTGGTATTTTCAAAGTTTCGTTCCTTAAAACTTTCTTGTAGTTAAAAGGAGAGTAATGTTATATTTTTTTTTTAATTTGTCATGGCAAAACGAATCGATTCCATTCCAAACACTTTGATTTCGATTTATAACATCGACTTTTTAAAATTCCAAAAATGGGGTTTTTCTAACGTAACCAAAATTGCCATCCCATTATCTCAGTTTAAGTTTAAGGGAGAGAGTTGAAAGTTATATTGTCAAAGTCTGCTTGACAAGGAGATGCCCTAGCCCTACTAAAAATTGAAATTCGGTGCACTTTTATTTGTAGCTATATATCAGAATATTACGTATTCCTTGGATCCTGCTGCGATTAGTTTGGTGAAAATGGGTTGAAAGGTCTTGTTTCGATAAGGAGCAACTTTTTAACGCGCAAAAAGTCACTTTCGCCACCTTAAAAAAAGTGGAAAAGTGACCCTTCGTGAACATGTGGGGGGGTATTGGTATTTTCAAAGTTTCGTTCCTGAAAACTTTCTTGTAGTTGCAAGGAGAGTAATGTTATATTTTTTTTTGAATTTGTCATGGCAAAACGAATCGATTCCATTCCTAGCACTTTGTTTTCGATATATAACATTGACTTTTTAAAATTCCAAAAATGGGGTTTTTCTAATGTAACCAAAATTGCCATCCCATTATCTCAGTATAGGTTTAAGGGAGAGAGTTGAAAGTTATATTGTCAAAGTCTGCTTGACAAGGAGATGCCCTAGCCCTACTAAAAATTGAAATTCGGTGCACTTTTATTTGTTGCTATTTATCAGATTATTACGTATTCCTTGGATCCTGCTGCGATTAATTTGGTGAAAATGGGTAGAAAGATCTTGTTTCGATAAGGAGCAACTTCTTGACGCGCAAAAAGTCACTTTCGCCACCTTAAAAAAAGTGGAAAAGTGACCCTCCGTGAACATGTGGGGGGGTATTGGTATTTTCAAAGTTTCGTTCCTTAAAACTTTCTTGTAGTTGCAAGGAGAGTAATGTTATATTTTTTTTTGAATTTGTCATGGCAAAACGAATCGATTCCATTCCTTAAACTTTGTTTTCGATATATAACATTGACTTTTTAAAATTCCAAAAAAGGGGTCTTTCTAACGTAACCAAAATTGCCATCCCATTATCTCAGTATAGGTTTAAGGGAGAGAGTTGAAAGTTATATTGTCAAAGTCTGCTTGACAAGGAGATGCTTTAGATCTACTAAAAATTGAAATTCGGTGCACTTTTATTTGTAGCTATTTATCAGATTATTACGTATTCCTTGGATCCTGCTGCGATTAATTTGGTGAAAATGGGTTGTAAGGTCTTGTTTCGATAAGGAGCAACTTTTTAAAGCGCAAAAAGTCACTTTCGCCACCTTAAAAAAAGTGGAAAAGTGACCCTTCGTGAACATGTGGGGGGGTATTGGTATTTTCAAAGTTTCGTTCCTGAAAACTTTCTTGTAGTTGCAAGGAGAGTAATGTTATATTTTTTTTTGAATTTGTCATGGCAAAACGAATCGATTCCATTCCTAACACTTTGTTTTCGATATATAACATTGACTTTTTAAAATTCCAAAAAAGGGGTTTTTCTAATGTAACCAAAATTGCCATCCCATTATCTCAGTATAGGTTTAAGGGAGAGAGTTGAAAGTTATATTGTCAAAGTCTGCTTGACAAGGAGATGCCCTAGCCCTACTAAAAATTGAAATTCGGTGCACTTTTATTTGTAGCTATTTATCAGATTATTACGTATTCCTTGGATCCTGCTGCGATTAATTTGGTGAAAATGGGTAGAAAGATCTTGTTTCGATAAGGAGCAACTTCTTGACGCGCAAAAAGTCACTTTCGCCACCTTAAAAAAAGTGGAAAAGTGACCCTCCGTGAACATGTGGGGGGGTATTGGTATTTTCAAAGTTTCGTTCCATAAAACTTTCTTGTAGTTAAAAGGAGAGTAATGTTATATTTTTTTTTTAATTTTTCATGGCAAAACGAATCGATTCCATTCCAAACACTTTGATTTCCATTTATAACATCGACTTTTTAAAATTCCAAAAATGGGGTTTTTCTAACGTTACCAAAATTGCCATCCCATTATCTCAGTTTAAGTTTAAGGGAGAGAGTTGAAAGTTATATTGTCAAAGTCTGCTTGACAAGGAGATGCCCTAGCCCTACTAAAAATTGAAATTCGGTGCACTTTTATTTGTAGCTATATATCAGAATATTACGTATTCCTTCGATCCTGCTGCGATTAATTTGGTGAAAATGGGTTGAAAGGTTTTGTTTCGATAAGGAGCAACTTCTTGACGCGCAAAAAGTCACTTTCGCCACCTTAAAAAAAGTGGAAAAGTGACCCTCCGTGAACATGTGGGGGGGTATTGGTATTTTCAAAGTTTCGGTCCTTAAAACTTTCTTGTAGTTGCAAGGAGAGTAATGTTATATTTTTTTTTGAATTTGTCATGGCAAAACGATTCGATTCCATTCCTTAAACTTTGTTTCCGATATATAACATCGACTTTTTAAAATTCCAAAAAAGGGGTCTTTCTAACGTTACCAAAATTGCCATCCCATTATCTCAGTTTAAGTTTAAGGGAGAGAGTTGAAAGTTATATTGTCAAAGTCTGCTTGACAAGGAGATGCCCTAGCCCTACTAAAAATTGAAATTCGGTGCACTTTTATTTGTAGCTATATATCAGAATATTACGTATTCCTTCGATCCTGCTGCGATTAATTTGGTGAAAATGGGTTGAAAGGTCTTGTTTCGATAAGGAGCAACTTCTTGACGCGCAAAAAGTCACTTTCGCCACCTTAAAAAAAGTGGAAAAGTGACCCTCCGTGAACATGTGGGGGGGTATTGGTATTTTCAAAGTTTCGTTCCTTAAAACTTTCTTGTAGTTAAAAGGAGAGTAATGTTATATTTTTTTTTTAATTTTTCATGGCAAAACGAATCGATTCCATTCCAAACACTTTGATTTCCATTTATAACATCGACTTTTTAAAATTCCAAAAATGGGGTTTTTCTAACGTAACCAAAATTGCCATCCCATTATCTCAGTTTAAGTTTAAGGGAGAGAGTTGAAAGTTATATTGTCAAAGTCTGCTTGACAAGGAGATGCCCTAGCCCTACTAAAAATTGAAATTCGGTGCACTTTTATTTGTAGCTATATATCAGAATATTACGTATTCCTTCGATCCTGCTGCGATTAATTTGGTGAAAATGGGTTGAAAGGTCTTGTTTCGATAAGGAGCAACTTCTTGACGCGCAAAAAGTCACTTTCGCCACCTTAAAAAAAGTGGAAAAGTGACCCTCCGTGAACATGTGGGGGGGTATTGGTATTTTCAAAGTTTCGTTCCTTAAAACTTTCTTGTAGTTAAAAGGAGAGTAATGTTATATTTTTTTTTTAATTTGTCATGGCAAAACGAATCGATTCCATTCCTTAAACTTTGTTTTCGATATATAACATTGACTTTTTAAAATTCCAAAAAAGGGGTCTTTCTAACGTAACCAAAATTGCCATCCCATTATCTCAGTATAGGTTTAAGGGAGAGAGTTGAAAGTTATATTGTCAAAGTCTGCTTGACAAGGAGATGCTTTAGATCTACTAAAAATTGAAATTCGGTGCCCTTTTATTTGTAGCTATTTATCAGATTATTACGTATTCCTTGGATCCTGCTGCGATTAATTTGGTGAAAATGGGTGGAAAGATCTTGTTTCGATAAGGAGCAACTTCTTGACGCGCAAAAAGTCACTTTCGCCACCTTAAAAAAAGTGGAAAAGTGACCCTCCGTGAACATGTGGGGGGGTATTGGTATTTTCAAAGTTTCGTTCCATAAAACTTTCTTGTAGTTAAAAGGAGAGTAATGTTATATTTTTTTTTTAATTTTTCATGGCAAAACGAATCGATTCCATTCCAAACACTTTGATTTCCATTTATAACATCGACTTTTTAAAATTCCAAAAATGGGGTTTTTCTAACGTAACCAAAATTGCCATCCCATTATCTCAGTTTAAGTTTAAGGGAGAGAGTTGAAAGTTATATTGTCAAAGTCTGCTTGACAAGGAGATGCCCTAGCCCTACTAAAAATTGAAATTCGGTGCACTTTTATTTGTAGCTATATATCAGAATATTACGTATTCCTTCGATCCTGCTGCGATTAATTTGGTGAAAATGGGTTGAAAGGTCTTGTTTCGATAAGGAGCAACTTCTTGACGCGCAAAAAGTCACTTTCGCCACCTTAAAAAAAGTGGAAAAGTGACCCTCCGTGAACATGTGGGGGGGTATTGGTATTTTCAAAGTTTCGTTCCTTAAAACTTTCTTGTAGTTAAAAGGAGAGTAATGTTATATTTTTTTTTTAATTTGTCATGGCAAAACGAATCGATTCCATTCCAAACACTTTGATTTCGATTTATAACATCGACTTTTTAAAATTCCAAAAATGGGGTTTTTCTAACGTAACCAAAATTGCCATCCCATTATCTCAGTTTAAGTTTAAGGGAGAGAGTTGAAAGTTATATTGTCAAAGTCTGCTTGACAAGGAGATGCCCTAGCCCTACTAAAAATTGAAATTCGGTGCACTTTTATTTGTAGCTATATATCAGAATATTACGTATTCCTTGGATCCTGCTGCGATTAGTTTGGTGAAAATGGGTTGAAAGGTCTTGTTTCGATAAGGAGCAACTTTTTAACGCGCAAAAAGTCACTTTCGCCACCTTAAAAAAAGTGGAAAAGTGACCCTTCGTGAACATGTGGGGGGGTATTGGTATTTTCAAAGTTTCGTTCCTGAAAACTTTCTTGTAGTTGCAAGGAGAGTAATGTTATATTTTTTTTTGAATTTGTCATGGCAAAACGAATCGATTCCATTCCTAGCACTTTGTTTTCGATATATAACATTGACTTTTTAAAATTCCAAAAATGGGGTTTTTCTAATGTAACCAAAATTGCCATCCCATTATCTCAGTATAGGTTTAAGGGAGAGAGTTGAAAGATATATTGTCAAAGTCTGCTTGACAAGGAGATGCCCTAGCCCTACTAAAAATTGAAATTCGGTGCACTTTTATTTGTTGCTATTTATCAGATTATTACGTATTCCTTGGATCCTGCTGCGATTAATTTGGTGAAAATGGGTAGAAAGATCTTGTTTCGATAAGGAGCAACTTCTTGACGCGCAAAAAGTCACTTTCGCCACCTTAAAAAAAGTGGAAAAGTGACCCTCCGTGAACATGTGGGGGGGTATTGGTATTTTCAAAGTTTCGTTCCTTAAAACTTTCTTGTAGTTGCAAGGAGAGTAATGTTATATTTTTTTTTGAATTTGTCATGGCAAAACGAATCGATTCCATTCCTTAAACTTTGTTTTCGATATATAACATTGACTTTTTAAAATTCCAAAAAAGGGGTCTTTCTAACGTAACCAAAATTGCCATCCCATTATCTCAGTATAGGTTTAAGGGAGAGAGTTGAAAGTTATATTGTCAAAGTCTGCTTGACAAGGAGATGCTTTAGATCTACTAAAAATTGAAATTCGGTGCACTTTTATTTGTAGCTATTTATCAGATTATTACGTATTCCTTGGATCCTGCTGCGATTAATTTGGTGAAAATGGGTTGAAAGGTCTTGTTTCGATAAGGAGCAACTTTTTAACGCGCAAAAAGTCACTTTCGCCACCTTAAAAAAAGTGGAAAAGTGACCCTTCGTGAACATGTGGGGGGGTATTGGTATTTTCAAAGTTTCGTTCCTGAAAACTTTCTTGTAGTTGCAAGGAGAGTAATGTTATATTTTTTTTTGAATTTGTCATGGCAAAACGAATCGATTCCATTCCTAACACTTTGTTTTCGATATATAACATTGACTTTTTAAAATTCCAAAAAAGGGGTTTTTCTAATGTAACCAAAATTGCCATCCCATTATCTCAGTATAGGTTTAAGGGAGAGAGTTGAAAGTTATATTGTCAAAGTCTGCTTGACAAGGAGATGCCCTAGCCCTACTAAAAATTGAAATTCGGTGCACTTTTATTTGTAGCTATTTATCAGATTATTACGTATTCCTTGGATCCTGCTGCGATTAATTTGGTGAAAATGGGTAGAAAGATCTTGTTTCGATAAGGAGCAACTTCTTGACGCGCAAAAAGTCACTTTCGCCACCTTAAAAAAAGTGGAAAAGTGACCCTCCGTGAACATGTGGGGGGGTATTGGTATTTTCAAAGTTTCGTTCCATAAAACTTTCTTGTTGTTAAAAGGAGAGTAATGTTATATTTTTTTTTTAATTTTTCATGGCAAAACGAATCGATTCCATTCCAAACACTTTGATTTCCATTTATAACATCGACTTTTTAAAATTCCAAAAATGGGGTTTTTCTAACGTTACCAAAATTGCCATCCCATTATCTCAGTTTAAGTTTAAGGGAGAGAGTTGAAAGTTATATTGTCAAAGTCTGCTTGACAAGGAGATGCCCTAGCCCTACTAAAAATTGAAATTCGGTGCACTTTTATTTGTAGCTATTTATCAGATTATTACGTATTCCTTGGATCCTGCTGCGATTAATTTGGTGAAAATGGGTAGAAAGATCTTGTTTCGATAAGGAGCAACTTCTTGACGCGCAAAAAGTCACTTTCGCCACCTTAAAAAAAGTGGAAAAGTGACCCTCCGTGAACATGTGGGGGGGTATTGGTATTTTCAAAGTTTCGTTCCTTAAAACTTTCTTGTAGTTGCAAGGAGAGTAATGTTATATTTTTTTTTAATTTGTCATGGCAAAACGAATCGATTCCATTCCTTAAACTTTGTTTTCGATATATAACATTGACTTTTTAAAATTCCAAAAAAGGGGTCTTTCTAACGTAACCAAAATTGCCATCCCATTATCTCAGTATAGGTTTAAGGGAGAGAGTTGAAAGTTATATTGTCAAAGTCTGCTTGACAAGGAGATGCTTTAGATCTACTAAAAATTGAAATTCGGTGCACTTTTATTTGTAGCTATATATCAGAATATTACGTATTCCTTGGATCCTGCTGCGATTAGTTTGGTGAAAATGGGTTGAAAGGTCTTGTTTCGATAAGGAGCAACTTTTTAACGCGCAAAAAGTCACTTTCGCCACCTTAAAAAAAGTGGAAAAGTGACCCTTCGTGAACATGTGGGGGGGTATTGGTATTTTCAAAGTTTCGTTCCTGAAAACTTTCTTGTAGTTGCAAGGAGAGTAATGTTATATTTTTTTTTGAATTTGTCATGGCAAAACGAATCGATTCCATTCCTAACACTTTGTTTTCGATATATAACATTGACTTTTTAAAATTCCAAAAAAGGGGTTTTTCTAATGTAACCAAAATTGCCATCCCATTATCTCAGTATAGGTTTAAGGGAGAGAGTTGAAAGTTATATTGTCAAAGTCTGCTTGACAAGGAGATGCCCTAGCCCTACTAAAAATTGAAATTCGGTGCACTTTTATTTGTTGCTATTTATCAGATTATTACGTATTCCTTGGATCCTGCTGCGATTAATTTGGTGAAAATGGGTAGAAAGATCTTGTTTCGATAAGGAGCAACTTCTTGACGCGCAAAAAGTCACTTTCGCCACCTTAAAAAAAGTGGAAAAGTGACCCTCCGTGAACATGTGGGGGGGTATTGGTATTTTCAAAGTTTCGTTCCTTAAAACTTTCTTGTAGTTGCAAGGAGAGTAATGTTATATTTTTTTTTAATTTGTCATGGCAAAACGAATCGATTCCATTCCTTAAACTTTGTTTTCGATATATAACATTGACTTTTTAAAATTCCAAAAAAGGGGTCTTTCTAACGTAACCAAAATTGCCATCCCATTATCTCAGTATAGGTTTAAGGGAGAGAGTTGAAAGTTATATTGTCAAAGTCTGCTTGACAAGGAGATGCTTTAGATCTACTAAAAATTGAAATTCGGTGCACTTTTATTTGTAGCTATTTATCAGATTATTACGTATTCCTTGGATCCTGCTGCGATTAATTTGGTGAATATGGGTAGAAAGATCTTGTTTCGATAAGGAGCAACTTCTTGACGCGCAAAAAGTCACTTTCGCCACCTTAAAAAAAGTGGAAAAGTGACCCTCCGTGAACATGTGGGGGGGTATTGGTATTTTCAAAGTTTCGTTCCATAAAACTTTCTTGTAGTTAAAAGGAGAGTAATGTTATATTTTTTTTTTAATTTGTCATGGCAAAACGAATCGATTCCATTCCAAACACTTTGATTTCGATTTATAACATCGACTTTTTAAAATTCCAAAAATGGGGTTTTTCTAACGTAACCAAAATTGCCATCCCATTATCTCAGTATAGGTTTAAGGGAGAGAGTTAAAGGTTATATTGTCAAAGTCTGCTTGACAAGGAGATGCTTTAGATCTACTAAAAATTGAAATTCGGTGCACTTTTATTTGTAGCTATTTATCAGATTATTACGTATTCCTTGGATCCTGCTGCGATTAATTTGGTGAAAATGGGTAGAAAGATCTTGTTTCGATAAGGAGCAACTTCTTGACGCGCAAAAAGTCACTTTCGCCACCTTAAAAAAAGTGGAAAAGTGACCCTCCGTGAACATGTGGGGGGGTATTGGTATTTTCAAAGTTTCGTTCCATAAAACTTTCTTGTAGTTAAAAGGAGAGTAATGTTATATTTTTTTTTTAATTTTTCATGGCAAAACGAATCGATTCCATTCCAAACACTTTGATTTCCATTTATAACATTGACTTTTTAAATTTCCAAAAATGGGGTTTTTCTAACGTAACCAAAATTGCCATCCCATTATCTCAGTTTAAGTTTAAGGGAGAGAGTTGAAAGTTATATTGTCAAAGTCTGCTTGACAAGGAGATGCCCTAGCCCTACTAAAAATTGAAATTCGGTGCACTTTTATTTGTAGCTATATATCAGAATATTACGTATTCCTTCGATCCTGCTGCGATTAATTTGGTGAAAATGGGTTGAAAGGTCTTGTTTCGATAAGGAGCAACTTCTTGACGCGCAAAAAGTCACTTTCGCCACCTTAAAAAAAGTGGAAAAGTGACCCTCCGTGAACATGTGGGGGGGTATTGGTATTTTCAAAGTTTCGTTCCTTAAAAGTTTCTTGTAGTTAAAAGGAGAGTAATGTTATATTTTTTTTTTTAATTTGTCATGGCAAAACGAATCGATTCCATTCCAAACACTTTGATTTCGATTTATAACATCGACTTTTTAAAATTCCAAAAATGGGGTTTTTCTAACGTTACCAAAATTGCCATCCCATTATCTCAGTTTAAGTTTAAGGGAGAGAGTTGAAAGTTATATTGTCAAAGTCTGCTTGACAAGGAGATGCCCTAGCCCTACTAAAAATTGAAATTCGGTGCACTTTTATTTGTAGCTATATATCAGAATATTACGTATTCCTTCGATCCTGCTGCGATTAATTTGGTGAAAATGGGTTGAAAGGTCTTGTTTCGATAAGGAGCAACTTCTTGACGCGCAAAAAGTCACTTTCGCCACCTTAAAAAAAGTGGAAAAGTGACCCTCCGTGAACATGTGTGGGGGTATTGGTATTTTCAAGGTTTCGTTCCTTAAAACTTTCTTGTAGTTAAAAGGAGAGTAATGTTATATTTTTTTTTTAATTTGTCATGGCAAAACGAATCGATTCCATTCCAAACACTTTGATTTCGATTTATAACATCGACTTTTTAAAATTCCAAAAATGGGGTTTTTCTAACGTAACCAAAATTGCCATCCCATTATCTCAGTATAGGTTTAAGGGAGAGAGTTAAAGGTTATATTGTCAAAGTCTGCTTGACAAGGAGATGCTTTAGATCTACTAAAAATTGAAATTCGGTGCACTTTTATTTGTAGCTATTTATCAGATTATTACGTATTCCTTGGATCCTGCTGCGATTAATTTGGTGAAAATGGGTAGAAAGATCTTGTTTCGATAAGGAGCAACTTCTTGACGCGCAAAAAGTCACTTTCGCCACCTTAAAAAAAGTGGAAAAGTGACCCTCCGTGAACATGTGGGGGGGTATTGGTATTTTCAAAGTTTCGTTCCATAAAACTTTCTTGTAGTTAAAAGGAGAGTAATGTTATATTTTTTTTTTAATTTTTCATGGCAAAACGAATCGATTCCATTCCAAACACTTTGATTTCCATTTATAACATTGACTTTTTAAATTTCCAAAAATGGGGTTTTTCTAACGTAACCAAAATTGCCATCCCATTATCTCAGTTTAAGTTTAAGGGAGAGAGTTGAAAGTTATATTGTCAAAGTCTGCTTGACAAGGAGATGCCCTAGCCCTACTAAAAATTGAAATTCGGTGCACTTTTATTTGTAGCTATATATCAGAATATTACGTATTCCTTCGATCCTGCTGCGATTAATTTGGTGAAAATGGGTTGAAAGGTCTTGTTTCGATAAGGAGCAACTTCTTGACGCGCAAAAAGTCACTTTCGCCACCTTAAAAAAAGTGGAAAAGTGACCCTCCGTGAACATGTGGGGGGGTATTGGTATTTTCAAAGTTTCGTTCCTTAAAAGTTTCTTGTAGTTAAAAGGAGAGTAATGTTATATTTTTTTTTTTAATTTGTCATGGCAAAACGAATCGATTCCATTCCAAACACTTTGATTTCGATTTATAACATCGACTTTTTAAAATTCCAAAAATGGGGTTTTTCTAACGTTACCAAAATTGCCATCCCATTATCTCAGTTTAAGTTTAAGGGAGAGAGTTGAAAGTTATATTGTCAAAGTCTGCTTGACAAGGAGATGCCCTAGCCCTACTAAAAATTGAAATTCGGTGCACTTTTATTTGTAGCTATATATCAGAATATTACGTATTCCTTCGATCCTGCTGCGATTAATTTGGTGAAAATGGGTTGAAAGGTCTTGTTTCGATAAGGAGCAACTTCTTGACGCGCAAAAAGTCACTTTCGCCACCTTAAAAAAAGTGGAAAAGTGACCCTCCGTGAACATGTGGGGGGGTATTGGTATTTTCAAAGTTTCGTTCCTTAAAACTTTCTTGTAGTTAAAAGGAGAGTAATGTTATATTTTTTTTTTAATTTGTCATGGCAAAACGAATCGATTCCATTCCAAACACTTTGATTTCGATTTATAACATCGACTTTTTAAAATTCCAAAAATGGGGTTTTTCTAACGTAACCAAAATTGCCATCCCATTATCTCAGTTTAAGTTTAAGGGAGAGAGTTGAAAGTTATATTGCCAAAGTCTGCTTGACAAGGAGATGCCCTAGCCCTACTAAAAATTGAAATTCGGTGCACTTTTATTTGTAGCTATATATCAGAATATTACGTATTCCTTCGATCCTGCTGCGATTAATTTGGTGAAAATGGGTTGAAAGGTCTTGTTTCGATAAGGAGCAATTTCTTGACGCGCAAAAAGTCACTTTCGCCACCTTAAAAAAAGTGGAAAAGTGACCCTCCGTGAACATGTGGGGGGGTTTTGGTATTTTCAAAGTTTCGTTCCTTAAAACTTTCTTGTAGTTAAAAGGAGAGTAATGTTATATTTTTTTTTTAATTTGTCATGGCAAAACGAATCGATTCCATTCCAAACACTTTGATTTCCGTTTATAACATCGACTTTTTAAAATTCCAAAAATGGGGTTTTTCTAACGTAACCAAAATTGCCATCCCATTATCTCAGTTTAAGTTTAAGGGAGAGAGTTGAAAGTTATATTGTCAAAGTCTGCTTGACAAGGAGATGCCCTAGCCGTACTAAAAATTGAAATTCGGTGCACTTTTATTTGTAGCTATATATCAGAATATTACGTATTCCTTCGATCCTGCTGCGATTAATTTGGTGAAAATGGGTTGAAAGGTCTTGCTTCGATAAGGAGCAACTTCTTGACGCGCAAAAAGTCACTTTCGCCACCTTAAAAAAAGTGGAAAAGTGACCCTCCGTGAACATGTGGGGGGGTATTGGTATTTTCAAAGTTTTGTTCCTTAAAAGTTTCTTGTAGTTAAAAGGAGAGTAATGTTATATTTTTTTTTTAATTTGTCATGGCAAAACGAATCGATTCCATTCCAAACACTTTGATTTCGATTTATAACATCGACTTTTTAAAATTCCAAAAATGGGGTTTTTCTAACGTTACCAAAATTGCCATCCCATTATCTCAGTTTAAGTTTAAGGGAGAGAGTTGAAAGTTATATTGTCAAAGTCTGCTTGACAAGGAGATGCCCTAGCCCTACTAAAAATTGAAATTCGGTGCACTTTTATTTGTAGCTATATATCAGAATATTACGTATTCCTTCGATCCTGCTGCGATTAATTTGGTGAAAATGGGTTGAAAGGTCTTGTTTCGATAAGGAGCAACTTCTTGACGCGCAAAAAGTCACTTTCGCCACCTTAAAAAAAGTGGAAAAGTGACCCTCCGTGAACATGTGGGGGGGTATTGGTATTTTCAAAGTTTCGTTCCATAAAACTTTCTTGTAGTTAAAAGAAGAGTAATGTTATATTTTTTTTTTTAATTTGTCATGGCAAAACGAATCGATTCCATTCCAAACACTTTGATTTCGATTTATAACATCGACTTTTTAAAATTCCAAAAATGGGGTTTTTCTAACGTAACCAAAATTGCCATCCCATTATCTCAGTATAGGTTTAAGGGAGAGAGTTGAAAGTTATATTGTCAAAGTCTGCTTGACAAGGAGATGCCCTAGCCCTACTAAAAATTGAAATTCGGTGCACTTTTATTTGTTGCTATTTATCAGATTATTACGTATTCCTTGGATCCTGCTGCGATTAATTTGGTGAAAATGGGTAGAAAGATCTTGTTTCGATAAGGAGCAACTTCTTGACGCGCAAAAAGTCACTTTCGCCACCTTAAAAAAAAAGGAAAAGTGACCCTCCGTGAACATGTGGGGGGGTATTGGTATTTTCAAAGTTTCGTTCCTTAAAACTTTCTTGTAGTTGCAAGGAGAGTAATGTTATATTTTTTTTTGAATTTGTCATGGCAAAACGAATCGATTCCATTCCTTAAACTTTGTTTTCGATATATAACATTGACTTTTTAAAATTCCAAAAAAGGGGTCTTTCTAACGTAACCAAAATTGCCATCCCATTATCTCAGTATAGGTTTAAGGGAGAGAGTTGAAAGTTATATTGTCAAAGTCTGCTTGACAAGGAGATGCTTTAGATCTACTAAAAATTGAAATTCGGTGCCCTTTTATTTGTAGCTATTTATCAGATTATTACGTATTCCTTGGATCCTGCTGCGATTAATTTGGTGAAAATGGGTGGAAAGATCTTGTTTCGATAAGGAGCAACTTCTTGACGCGCAAAAAGTCACTTTCGCCACCTTAAAAAAAGTGGAAAAGTGACCCTCCGTGAACATGTGGGGGGGTATTGGTATTTTCAAAGTTTCGTTCCATAAAACTTTCTTGTAGTTAAAAGGAGAGTAATGTTATATTTTTTTTTTAATTTTTCATGGCAAAACGAATCGATTCCATTCCAAACACTTTGATTTCCATTTATAACATCGACTTTTTAAAATTCCAAAAATGGGGTTTTTCTAACGTAACCAAAATTGCCATCCCATTATCTCAGTTTAAGTTTAAGGGAGAGAGTTGAAAGTTATATTGTCAAAGTCTGCTTGACAAGGAGATGTCCTAGCCCTACTAAAAATTGAAATTCGGTGCACTTTTATTTGTAGCTATATATCAGAATATTACGTATTCCTTCGATCCTGCTGCGATTAATTTGGTGAAAATGGGTTGAAAGGTCTTGTTTCGATAAGGAGCAACTTCTTGACGCGCAAAAAGTCACTTTCGCCACCTTAAAAAAAGTGGAAAAGTGACCCTCCGTGAACATGTGGGGGGGTATTGGTATTTTCAAAGTTTCGTTCCTTAAAACTTTCTTGTAGTTAAAAGGAGAGTAATGTTATATTTTTTTTTTAATTTGTCATGGCAAAACGAATCGATTCCATTCCAAACACTTTGATTTCGATTTATAACATCGACTTTTTAAAATTCCAAAAATGGGGTTTTTCTAACGTAACCAAAATTGCCATCCCATTATCTCAGTTTAAGTTTAAGGGAGAGAGTTGAAAGTTATATTGCCAAAGTCTGCTTGACAAGGAGATGCCCTAGCCCTACTAAAAATTGAAATTCGGTGCACTTTTATTTGTAGCTATATATCAGAATATTACGTATTCCTTCGATCCTGCTGCGATTAATTTGGTGAAAATGGGTTGAAAGGTCTTGTTTCGATAAGGAGCAATTTCTTGACGCGCAAAAAGTCACTTTCGCCACCTTAAAAAAAGTGGAAAAGTGACCCTCCGTGAACATGTGGGGGGGTTTTGGTATTTTCAAAGTTTCGTTCCTTAAAACTTTCTTGTAGTTAAAAGGAGAGTAATGTTATATTTTTTTTTTAATTTGTCATGGCAAAACGAATCGATTCCATTCCAAACACTTTGATTTCCGTTTATAACATCGACTTTTTAAAATTCCAAAAATGGGGTTTTTCTAACGTAACCAAAATTGCCATCCCATTATCTCAGTTTAAGTTTAAGGGAGAGAGTTGAAAGTTATATTGTCAAAGTCTGCTTGACAAGGAGATGCCCTAGCCGTACTAAAAATTGAAATTCGGTGCACTTTTATTTGTAGCTATATATCAGAATATTACGTATTCCTTCGATCCTGCTGCGATTAATTTGGTGAAAATGGGTTGAAAGGTCTTGCTTCGATAAGGAGCAACTTCTTGACGCGCAAAAAGTCACTTTCGCCACCTTAAAAAAAGTGGAAAAGTGACCCTCCGTGAACATGTGGGGGGGTATTGGTATTTTCAAAGTTTTGTTCCTTAAAAGTTTCTTGTAGTTAAAAGGAGAGTAATGTTATATTTTTTTTTTAATTTGTCATGGCAAAACGAATCGATTCCATTCCAAACACTTTGATTTCGATTTATAACATCGACTTTTTAAAATTCCAAAAATGGGGTTTTTCTAACGTTACCAAAATTGCCATCCCATTATCTCAGTTTAAGTTTAAGGGAGAGAGTTGAAAGTTATATTGTCAAAGTCTGCTTGACAAGGAGATGCCCTAGCCCTACTAAAAATTGAAATTCGGTGCACTTTTATTTGTAGCTATATATCAGAATATTACGTATTCCTTCGATCCTGCTGCGATTAATTTGGTGAAAATGGGTTGAAAGGTCTTGTTTCGATAAGGAGCAACTTCTTGACGCGCAAAAAGTCACTTTCGCCACCTTAAAAAAAGTGGAAAAGTGACCCTCCGTGAACATGTGGGGGGGTATTGGTATTTTCAAAGTTTCGTTCCATAAAACTTTCTTGTAGTTAAAAGAAGAGTAATGTTATATTTTTTTTTTTAATTTGTCATGGCAAAACGAATCGATTCCATTCCAAACACTTTGATTTCGATTTATAACATCGACTTTTTAAAATTCCAAAAATGGGGTTTTTCTAACGTAACCAAAATTGCCATCCCATTATCTCAGTATAGGTTTAAGGGAGAGAGTTGAAAGTTATATTGTCAAAGTCTGCTTGACAAGGAGATGCCCTAGCCCTACTAAAAATTGAAATTCGGTGCACTTTTATTTGTTGCTATTTATCAGATTATTACGTATTCCTTGGATCCTGCTGCGATTAATTTGGTGAAAATGGGTAGAAAGATCTTGTTTCGATAAGGAGCAACTTCTTGACGCGCAAAAAGTCACTTTCGCCACCTTAAAAAAAGTGGAAAAGTGACCCTCCGTGAACATGTGGGGGGGTATTGGTATTTTCAAAGTTTCGTTCCTTAAAACTTTCTTGTAGTTGCAAGGAGAGTAATGTTATATTTTTTTTTGAATTTGTCATGGCAAAACGAATCGATTCCATTCCTTAAACTTTGTTTTCGATATATAACATTGACTTTTTAAAATTCCAAAAAAGGGGTCTTTCTAACGTAACCAAAATTGCCATCCCATTATCTCAGTATAGGTTTAAGGGAGAGAGTTGAAAGTTATATTGTCAAAGTCTGCTTGACAAGGAGATGCTTTAGATCTACTAAAAATTGAAATTCGGTGCCCTTTTATTTGTAGCTATTTATCAGATTATTACGTATTCCTTGGATCCTGCTGCGATTAATTTGGTGAAAATGGGTGGAAAGATCTTGTTTCGATAAGGAGCAACTTCTTGACGCGCAAAAAGTCACTTTCGCCACCTTAAAAAAAGTGGAAAAGTGACCCTCCGTGAACATGTGGGGGGGTATTGGTATTTTCAAAGTTTCGTTCCATAAAACTTTCTTGTAGTTAAAAGGAGAGTAATGTTATATTTTTTTTTTAATTTTTCATGGCAAAACGAATCGATTCCATTCCAAACACTTTGATTTCCATTTATAACATCGACTTTTTAAAATTCCAAAAATGGGGTTTTTCTAACGTAACCAAAATTGCCATCCCATTATCTCAGTTTAAGTTTAAGGGAGAGAGTTGAAAGTTATATTGTCAAAGTCTGCTTGACAAGGAGATGTCCTAGCCCTACTAAAAATTGAAATTCGGTGCACTTTTATTTGTAGCTATATATCAGAATATTACGTATTCCTTCGATCCTGCTGCGATTAATTTGGTGAAAATGGGTTGAAAGGTCTTGTTTCGATAAGGAGCAACTTCTTGACGCGCAAAAAGTCACTTTCGCCACCGTAAAAAAAGTGGAAAAGTGACCCTCCGTGAACATGTGTGGGGGTATTGGTATTTTCAAGGTTTCGTTCCTTAAAACTTTCTTGTAGTTAAAAGGAGAGTAATGTTATATTTTTTTTTTAATTTGTCATGGCAAAACGAATCGATTCCATTCCAAACACTTTGATTTCGATTTATAACATCGACTTTTTAAAATTCCAAAAATGGGGTTTTTCTAACGTAACCAAAATTGCCATCCCATTATCTCAGTATAGGTTTAAGGGAGAGAGTTGAAAGTTATATTGTCAAAGTCTGCTTGACAAGGAGATGCTTTAGATCTACTAAAAATTGAAATTCGGTGCACTTTTATTTGTAGCTATTTATCAGATTATTACGTATTCCTTGGATCCTGCTGCGATTAATTTGGTGAAAATGGGTAGAAAGATCTTGTTTCGATAAGGAGCAACTTCTTGACGCGCAAAAAGTCACTTTCGCCACCTTAAAAAAAGTGGAAAAGTGACCCTCCGTGAACATGTGGGGGGGTATTGGTATTTTCAAAGTTTCGTTCTATAAAACTTTCTTGTAGTTAAAAGGAGAGTAATGTTATATTTTTTTTTTAATTTTTCATGGCAAAACGAATCGATTCCATTCCAAACACTTTGATTTCCATTTATAACATTGACTTTTTAAATTTCCAAAAATGGGGTTTTTCTAACGTAACCAAAATTGCCATCCCATTATCTCAGTTTAAGTTTAAGGGAGAGAGTTGAAAGTTATATTGTCAAAGTCTGCTTGACAAGGAGATGCCCTAGCCCTACTAAAAATTGAAATTCGGTGCACTTTTATTTGTAGCTATATATCAGAATATTACGTATTCCTTCGATCCTGCTGCGATTAATTTGGTGAAAATGGGTTGAAAGGTCTTGTTTCGATAAGGAGCAACTTCTTGACGCGCAAAAAGTCACTTTCGCCACCTTAAAAAAAGTGGAAAAGTGACCCTCCGTGAACATGTGTGGGGGTATTGGTATTTTCAAGGTTTCGTTCCTTAAAACTTTCTTGTAGTTAAAAGGAGAGTAATGTTATATTTTTTTTTTAATTTGTCATGGCAAAACGAATCGATTCCATTCCAAACACTTTGATTTCGATTTATAACATCGACTTTTTAAAATTCCAAAAATGGGGTTTTTCTAACGTAACCAAAATTGCCATCCCATTATCTCAGTATAGGTTTAAGGGAGAGAGTTGAAAGTTATATTGTCAAAGTCTGCTTGACAAGGAGATGCTTTAGATCTACTAAAAATTGAAATTCGGTGCACTTTTATTTGTAGCTATTTATCAGATTATTACGTATTCCTTGGATCCTGCTGCGATTAATTTGGTGAAAATGGGTAGAAAGATCTTGTTTCGATAAGGAGCAACTTCTTGACGCGCAAAAAGTCACTTTCGCCACCTTAAAAAAAGTGGAAAAGTGACCCTCCGTGAACATGTGGGGGGGTATTGGTATTTTCAAAGTTTCGTTCCATAAAACTTTCTTGTAGTTAAAAGGAGAGTAATGTTATATTTTTTTTTTAATTTTTCATGGCAAAACGAATCGATTCCATTCCAAACACTTTGATTTCCATTTATAACATTGACTTTTTATATTTCCAAAAATGGGGTTTTTCTAACGTAACCAAAATTGCCATCCCATTATCTGAGTTTAAGTTTAAGGGAGAGAGTTGAAAGTTATATTGTCAAAGTCTGCTTGACAAGGAGATGCCCTAGCCCTACTAAAAATTGAAATTCGGTGCACTTTTATTTGTAGCTATATATCAGAATATTACGTATTCCTTCGATCCTGCTGCGATTAATTTGGTGAAAATGGGTTGAAAGGTCTTGTTTCGATAAGGAGCAACTTCTTGACGCGCAAAAAGTCACTTTCGCCACCTTAAAAAAAGTGGAAAAGTGACCCTCCGTGAACATGTGGGGGGGTATTGGTATTTTCAAAGTTTCGTTCCTTAAAAGTTTCTTGTAGTTAAAAGGAGAGTAATGTTATATTTTTTTTTTTAATTTGTCATGGCAAAACGAATCGATTCCATTCCAAACACTTTGATTTCGATTTATAACATCGACTTTTTAAAATTCCAAAAATGGGGTTTTTCTAACGTTACCAAAATTGCCATCCCATTATCTCAGTTTAAGTTTAAGGGAGAGAGTTGAAAGTTATATTGTCAAAGTCTGCTTGACAAGGAGATGCCCTAGCCCTACTAAAAATTGAAATTCGGTGCACTTTTATTTGTAGCTATATATCAGAATATTACGTATTCCTTCGATCCTGCTGCGATTAATTTGGTGAAAATGGGTTGAAAGGTCTTGTTTCGATAAGGAGCAACTTCTTGACGCGCAAAAAGTCACTTTCGCCACCTTAAAAAAAGTGGAAAAGTGACCCTCCGTGAACATGTGGGGGGGTATTGGTATTTTCAAAGTTTCGTTCCTTAAAACTTTCTTGTAGTTAAAAGGAGAGTAATGTTATATTTTTTTTTTAATTTGTCATGGCAAAACGAATCGATTCCATTCCAAACACTTTGATTTCGATTTATAACATCGACTTTTTAAAATTCCAAAAATGGGGTTTTTCTAACGTAACCAAAATTGCCATCCCATTATCTCAGTTTAAGTTTAAGGGAGAGAGTTGAAAGTTATATTGCCAAAGTCTGCTTGACAAGGAGATGCCCTAGCCCTACTAAAAATTGAAATTCGGTGCACTTTTATTTGTAGCTATATATCAGAATATTACGTATTCCTTCGATCCTGCTGCGATTAATTTGGTGAAAATGGGTTGAAAGGTCTTGTTTCGATAAGGAGCAATTTCTTGACGCGCAAAAAGTCACTTTCGCCACCTTAAAAAAAGTGGAAAAGTGACCCTCCGTGAACATGTGGGGGGGTTTTGGTATTTTCAAAGTTTCGTTCCTTAAAACTTTCTTGTAGTTAAAAGGAGAGTAATGTTATATTTTTTTTTTAATTTGTCATGGCAAAACGAATCGATTCCATTCCAAACACTTTGATTTCCGTTTATAACATCGACTTTTTAAAATTCCAAAAATGGGGTTTTTCTAACGTAACCAAAATTGCCATCCCATTATCTCAGTTTAAGTTTAAGGGAGAGAGTTGAAAGTTATATTGTCAAAGTCTGCTTGACAAGGAGATGCCCTAGCCCTACTAAAAATTGAAATTCGGTGCACTTTTATTTGTAGCTATTTATCAGATTATTACGTATTCCTTGGATCCTGCTGCGATTAATTTGGTGAAAATGGGTAGAAAGATCTTGTTTCGATAAGGAGCAACTTCTTGACGCGCAAAAAGTCACTTTCGCCACCTTAAAAAAAGTGGAAAAGTGACCCTCCGTGAACATGTGGGGGGGTATTGGTATTTTCAAAGTTTCGTTCCATAAAACTTTCTTGTAGTTAAAAGGAGAGTAATGTTATATTTTTTTTTTAATTTTTCATGGCAAAACGAATCGATTCCATTCCAAACACTTTGATTTCCATTTATAACATCGACTTTTTAAAATTCCAAAAATGGGGTTTTTCTAACGTAACCAAAATTGCCATCCCATTATCTCAGTTTAAGTTTAAGGGAGAGAGTTGAAAGTTATATTGTCAAAGTCTGCTTGACAAGGAGATGCCCTAGCCCTACTAAAAATTGAAATTCGGTGCACTTTTATTTGTAGCTATATATCAGAATATTACGTATTCCTTCGATCCTGCTGCGATTAATTTGGTGAAAATGGGTTGAAAGGTCTTGTTTCGATAAGGAGCAACTTCTTGACGCGCAAAAAGTCACTTTCGCCACCTTAAAAAAAGTGGAAAAGTGACCCTCCGTGAACGTGTGGGGAGGGTATTGGTATTTTCAAAGTTTCGTTCCTTAAAAGTTTCTTGAAGTTAAAAGGAGAGTAATGTTATATTTTTGTTTTAATTTGTCATGGCAAAACGAATCGATTCCATTCCAAACACTTTGATTTCGATTTATAACATCGACTTTTTAAAATTCCAAAAATGGGGTTTTTCTAACGTTACCAAAATTGCCATCCCATTATCTCAGTTTAAGTTTAAGGGAGAGAGTTGAAAGTTATATTGTCAAAGTCTGCTTGACAAGGAGATGCCCTAGCCCTACTAAAAATTGAAATTCGGTGCACTTTTATTTGTAGCTATATATCAGAATATTACGTATTCCTTCGATCCTGCTGCGATTAATTTGGTGAAAATGGGTTGAAAGGTCTTGTTTCGATAAGGAGCAACTTCTTGACGCGCAAAAAGTCACTTTCGCCACCTTAAAAAAAGTGGAAAAGTGACCCTCCGTGAACATGTGGGGGGGTATTGGTATTTTCAAAGTTTCGTTCCTTAAAACTTTCTTGTAGTTAAAAGGAGAGTAATGTTATATATTTTTTTTTAATTTGTCATGGCAAAACGAATCGATTCCATTCCAAACACTTTGATTTCGATTTATAACATCGACTTTTTAAAATTCCAAAAATGGGGTTTTTCTAACGTAACCAAAACTGCCATCTTATTATCTCAGTTTAAGTTTAAGGGAGAGAGTTGAAAGTTATATTGTCAAAGTCTGCTTGACAAGGAGATGCCCTAGCCCTACTAAAAATTGAAATTCGGTGCACTTTTATTTGTAGCTATATATCAGAATATTACGTATTCCTTCGATCCTGCTGCGATTAATTTGGTGAAAATGGGTTGAAAGGTCTTGTTTCGATAAGGAGCAACTTCTTGACGCGCAAAAAGTCACTTTCGCCACCTTAAAAAAAGTGGAAAAGTGACCCTCCGTGAACATGTGGGGGGGTATTGGTATTTTCAAAGTTTCGCTCCTTAAAACTTTCTTGTAGTTAAAAGGAGAGTAATGTTATATTTTTTTTTTAATTTGTCATGGCGAAACAAATCGATTCAATTCCTAACACTTTGTTTTCGATATATAACATTGACTTTTTAAAATTCCAAAAAAGGGGTTTTTCTATCGTAACCAAAATTGCCATCCCATTATCTCAGTTTAGGTTTAAGGGAGAGAGTTGAAAGTTATATTGTCAAAGTCTGCTTGACAAGGAGATGCCCTAGCCCTACTAGAAATTGAAATTCTGTGCACTTTTATTTGTAGCTATATATCAGATTATTACGTATTCCTTAAATCCTGCTGCGATTAATTTAGTGAAAATGGGTAGAAAGGTCTTGTTTCAATAAGGATTAACTTCTTGAAGCGCAAAAAGTTCCTTTCGCCACCTTAAAAAAAGTGGAAAAGTGACCCTTCGTGAACATGTGGGGGGGTATTGGTATTTTCAAAGTTTCGTTCTTTAAAACTTTCTTGTAGTTGGAAGGAGAGTATTGTTATATTTTTTTTTGAATTTGTCATGGCAAAACGAATCGATTCCATTCTTAACACTTTGTTTTCGATATATAACATCGACTTTTTAAAATTCCAAAAAAGGGGTTTTTCTAACGTAACCAAAATTGCCATCTCATTATCTCAGTTTAGGTTTAAGGGAGAGAGTTGAAAATTATATTGTCAAAGTCTGCTTGACGAGGAGATGCTCCAGCCCCCCTAAAAATTTAAATTCGGTGCACTTTTTTTTTAATCTATATTTCAGAATATTACGTATTCCTTGGATTCTGCTGCAATTAATTTGTTGAAAATGGGTTGAAAGGTCTTGTTTCGATAAGGAGCAACTTTTTAAGGCGCAAAAAGTCACTTTCGTCACCTTAAAAAGAGTGGAAATGTGACCCTTCGTGAACATGTGGGGAGGTATTGGTATTTTCAAAGTTTCGTTCCTGAAAACTTTCTTGTAGTTGCAAGGAGAGTAATGTTATATTTTTTTTTTAATTTGTCATGGCGAAACGAATCGATTCAATTCCTAACACTTTGTTTTCGATATATAACATTGACTTTTTAAAATTCCAAAAAAGGGGTTTTTCTATCGTAACCAAAATTGCCATCCCATTATCTCAGTTTAGGTTTAAGGGAGAGAGTTGAAAGTTATATTGTCAAAGTCTGCTTGACAAGGAGATGCCCTAGCCCTACTAGAAATTGAAATTCTGTGCACTTTTATTTGTAGCTATATATCAGATTATTACGTATTCCTTAAATCCTGCTGCGATTAATTTAGTGAAAATGGGTAGAAAGGTCTTGTTTCAATAAGGATTAACTTCTTGAAGCGCAAAAAGTTCCTTTCGCCACCTTAAAAAAAGTGGAAAAGTGACCCTTCGTGAACATGTGGGGGGGTATTGGTATTTTCAAAGTTTCGTTCTTTAAAACTTTCTTGTAGTTGGAAGGAGAGTAATGTTATATTTTTTTTTGAATTTGTCATGGCAAAACGAATCGATTCCATTCTTAACACTTTGTTTTCGATATATAACATCGACTTTTTAAAATTCCAAAAAAGGGGTTTTTCTAACGTAACCAAAATTGCCATCCCATTATCTCAGTTTAGGTTTAAGGGAGAGAGTTGAAAGTTATATTGTCAAAGTCTGCTTGACGAGGAGATGCTCTAGCCCCCCTAAAAATTTAAATTCGGTGCACTTTTATTTTAATCTATATTTCAGAATATTACGTATTCCTTGGATTCTGCTGCAATTAATTTGGTGAAAATGGGTTGAAAGGTCTTGTTTCGATAAGGAGCAACTTTTTAACGCGCAAAAAGTCACTTTCGCCACCTTAAAAAAAGTGGAAAAGTGACCCTTCGTGAACATGTGGGGGGGTATTGGTATTTTCAAAGTTTCGTTAATTAAAACTTTCTTGTAGTTGCAAGGAGAGTAATGTTATATTTTTTTTTGAATTTGTCATGGCAAAACGAATCGATTCCATTCCTAACACTTTGTTTTCGATATATAACATTGACTTTTTAAAATTCCAAAAAAGGGGTTTTTCTAACGTCACCAAAATTGACATCCCATTATCTCAGTATAGGTTTAAGGGAGAGAGTTGAAAGTTATATTGTCAAAGTCTGCTTGACAAGGAGATGCCCTAGCCCTACTAAAAATTTAAATTCGGTGCACTTTTATTTGTAGTTATATATCAGATTATTACGTATTCCTTTGATCCTGCTGCGATTAATTTGGTGAAAATGGGTAGAAAGATCTTGTTTCGATAAGGAGCAACTTCTTGACGCGCAAAAAGTCACTTTCGCCACCTTAAAAAAAGTGGAAAAGTGACCCTCCGTGAACATGTGGGGGGGTATTGGTATTTTCAAAGTTTCGTTCCTGAAAACTTTCTTGTAGTTGCAAGGAGAGTAATGTTATATTTTTTTTTTAATTTGTCATGGCAAAACGAATCGATTCCATTCCAAACACTTTGTTTTCGATATATAACATCGACTTTTTAAAATTCCAAAAAAGGGGTTTTTCTATCGTAACCAAAATTGCCATCCCATTATCTCAGTTTAGGTTTAAGGGAGAGAGTTGAAAGTTATATTGTCAAAGTCTGCTTGACGAGGAGATGCTCTAGCCCCCCTAAAAATTTAAATTCGGTGCACTTTTATTTTATATCTATATTTCAGAATATTACGTATTCCTTGGATTCTGCTGCAATTAATTTGGTGAAAATGGGTTGAAAGGTCTTGTTTCGATAAGGAGCAACTTTTTAACGCGCAAAAAGTCACTTTCGCCACCTTAAAAAAAGTGGAAAAGTGACCCTTCGTGAACATGTGGGGGGGTATTGGTATTTTCAAAGTTTGGTTCTTTAAAACTTTCTTGTAGTTGGAAGGAGAGTAATGTTATATTTTTTTTTGAATTTGTCATGGCAAAACGAATCGATTCCATTCCTAACACTTTGTTTTCTATATATAACATTGACCTTTTTAAAATTCCAAAAAAGGGGTTTTTCTAACGTAACCAAAATTGCCATCCCATTATCTCAGTATAGGTTTAAGGGAGAGAGTTGAAAGTTATATTGTCAAAGTCTGCTTGACAAGGAGATGCCCTAGCCTTACTAAAAATTGAAATTCGGTGCACTTTTATTTGTAGCTATATATCAGATTATTACGTATTCCTTGGATCCTGCTGCGATTAATTTGGTGAAAATGGGTTGAAAGCTCTTGTTTCGATAAGGAGCAACTTTTTAACGCGCAAAATGTCACTTTCGCCACCTTAAAAAAAGTGGAAAAGTGACCTTTCGTGAACATGTGGGGGAGTATTGGTATTTTCAAAGTTTCGTTCCTGAAAACTTTCTTGTGGTTGCAAGGAGAGTAATGATATATTTTTTTTTGAATTTGTCATGGCAAAACGAATCGATTCCATTCCAAACACTTTGATTTCGATTTATAACATCGACTTTTTAAAATTCCAAAAAAGGGGTTTTTCTAACGTAACCAAAATTGCCATCCCATTTTCTCAGTTTAAGTTTAAGGGAGAGAGTTGAAAGTTATATTTTCAAATTCTGCTTGACAAGGAGATGCCCTAGCCCTACTAAAAATTGAAATTCGGTGCACTTTTATTTGTAGCTATTTATCAGATTATTACGTATTCCTTGGATCCTGCTGCGATTAATTTGGTGAAAATGGGTAGAAAGATCTTGTTGCGATAAGGAGCAACTTCTTGACGCGCAAAAAGTCACTTTCGCCACCTTAAAAAAAGTGGAAAAGTGACCCTCCGTGAACATGTAGGAGGGTATTGGTATTTTCAAAGTTTCGTTCCTTAAAACTTTCTTGTAGTTAAAAGGAGAGTAATGTTATATTTTTTTTTTAATTTGTCATGGCAAAACGAATCGATTCCATTTCAAACACTTTGATTTTGATTTATAACATCGACTTTTTAAAATTCCAAAAAAGGGGTTTTTCTAACGTCACCAAAATTGACATCCCATTATCTCAGTATAGGTTTAAGGGAGAGAGTTGAAAGTTATATTGTCAAAGTCTGCTTGACAAGGAGATGCCCTAGCCCTACTAAAAATTGAAATTCGGTGCACTTTTATTTGTAGCTATATATCAGAATAGTACGTATTCCTTGGATCCTGCTGCGATTAATTTGGTGAAAATGTGTTGAAAGGTCTTGTTTCGATAAGGAGCAACTTTTTAACGCGCAAAAAGTCACTTTCGCCACCATAAAAAAAGTGGAAAAGTGACCATTCGTGAACATGTGGGGGGGTATTGGTATTTTCAAAGTTTCGTTCTTTAAAACTTTCTTGTAGTTTCAAGGAGAGTAATGTTATATTTTTTTTTGAATTTGTCATGGCAAAACGAATCGATTCCATTCTTAACACTTTGTTTTCGATATATAACATCGACTTTTTAAAATTCAAAAAAAGGGGTTTTTCTAACGTAACCAAAATTGCCATCCCATTATCTCAGTTTAGGTTTAAGGGATAGAGTTGAAAATTATATTGTCAAAGTCTGCTTGACGAGGAGATGCTCTAGCCCCCCTAAAAATTTAAATTCGGTGCACTTTTTTTTTAATCTATATTTCATAATATTACGTATTCCTTGGATTCTGCTGCAATTAATTTAGTGAAAATGGGTAGAAAGGTCTTGTTTCAATAAGGATTAACTTCTTGAAGCGCAAAAAGTTCCTTTCGCCACCTTAAAAAAAGTGGAAAAGTGACCCTTCGTGAACATTTGGGGGGGTATTGGTATTTTCAAAGTTTCGTTCTTTAAAACTTTCTTGTAGTTGCAAGGAGAGTAATGTTATATTTTTTTTTGAATTTGTCATGGCATAACGAATCGATTCCATTCCAAACACTTTGATTTCGATTTATAACATCGACTTTTTAAAATTCCAAAAAAGGGGTTTTTCTAACGTAACCAAAATTGCCATCCCATTTTCTCAGTTTAAGTTTAAGGGAGAGAGTTGAAAGTTATATTTTCAAATTCTGCTTGACAAGGAGATGCCCTAGCCCTACTAAAAATTGAAATTCGGTGCACTTTTATTTGTAGCTATTTATCAGATTATTACGTATTCCTTGGATCCTGCTGCGATTAATTTGGTGAAATAGGTAGAAAGATCTTGTTGCGATAAGGAGCAACTTCTTGACGCACAAAAAGTCACTTTCGCCACCTTAAAAAAAGTGGAAAAGTGACCCTCCGTGAACATGTAGGAGGGTATTGTTATTTTCAAAGTTTTGTTCCTTAAAACTTTCTTGTAGTTAAAAGGAGAGTAATGTTATATTTTTTTTTAATTTGTCATGGCAAAATGAATCGATTCCATTCCAAACACTTTGATTTCGATTTATAACGTCGACTTTTTAAAATTCCAAAAATGGGGTTTTTCTAACGTAACCAAAATTGCCATCCCATTATCTCAGTTTAAGTTTAAGGGAGAGAGTTGAAAGTTATATTGTCAAAGTCTGCTTGACAAGGAGATGCCCTAGCCTTTCTAAAAATTGAAATTCGGTGCACTTTTATTTGTAGCTATATATCAGAATAGTACGTATTCCTTGGATCCTGCTGCGATTAATTTGGTGAAAATGTGTTGAAAGGTCTTGTTTCGATAAGGAGCAACTTTTTAACGCGCAAAAAGTCACTTTCGCCACCATAAAAAAAGTGGAAAAGTGACCCTTCGTGAACATGTGGGGGGGTATTGGTATTTTCAAAGTTTCGTTCTTTAAAACTTTCTTGTAGTTTCAAGGAGAGTAATGTTATATTTTTTTTTTGAATTTGTCATGGCAAAACGAATCGATTCCATTCTTAACACTTTGTTTTCGATATATAACATCGACTTTTTAAAATTCAAAAAAAGGGGTTTTTCTAACGTAACCAAAATTGCCATCCCATTATCTCAGTTTAGGTTTAAGGGAGAGAGTTGAAAATTATATTGTCAAAATCTGCTTGACGAGGAGATGCTCTAGCACCCCTAAAAATTTAAATTCGGTGCACTTTTTTTTTAATCTATATTTCAGAATATTACGTATTCCTTGGATTCTGCTGCAATTAATTTGGTGAAAATGGGTTGAAAGGTCTTGTTTCGATAAGGAGCAACTTTTTAACGCGCAAAAAGTCACTTTCGCCAACTTAAAAAAAGTGGAAAAGTGACCCATCGTGAACATGTGGGGGGGTATTGGTATTTTCAAAGTTTCGTTCTTTAAAACTTTCTTGTAGTTGCAAGGAGAGTAATGTTATATTTTTTTTTTTAATTTTTCATGGCAAAACGAATCGATTCCATTCCTAACACTTTGTTTTCGATATATAACATTGACTTTTTAAAATTTCAAAAAAGGGGTTTTTCTAACGTAACCAAAATTGCCATCCCATTATCTCAGTTTAAGTTTAAGGGAGAGAGTTAAAGTTATATTGTCAAAGTCTGCTTGACAAGGAGATGCCCTAGCCCTACTAAAAATTGAAATTCGGTGCACTTTTATTTTAGCTATTTATCAGATTATTACGTATTCCTTGGATCCTGCTGCGATTAATTTGGTGAAAATGGGTAAAAAGATCTTGTTTCGATAAGGAGCAACTTCTTGACGCGCAAAAAATCACTTTTGCCACCTTAAAAAAAGTGGAAAAGTGATTAGAATAGAATTGAATAGAATAGAATAGAATAGAATAGAATAGAATAGAATAGAATAGAATAGAATAGAATAGAATAGAATAGAATAGAATAGAATAGAATAGAATAGAATAGAATAGAATAGAATAGAATAGAATAGAATAATTTATTCGACCACAGGTGGAACATACAGTGACAAAAAATTTGTCACAGTACAACATTAGTCATGTCAATACAGAAGTTTAATACTATAACATAAAAACAAAGTCACATGGATAAATCAGTCTCGTCAAGTACACTACAATCTTTTAAGCAAACTGAAACAAGTAACAGATTTATAACACATATAATAGACCCTTTATTTAAATATAAATTATATAACAAGTAAATTTATGCATTATGAGTACATACTTATATTCTTTTTAGAGGTGTGACGCAAAATATATTTTTCTGTTATTTTAAATTCATTTTTAAAATAATTATTTACCTCATAATACTCTTTACATACTAACACTTTTTTTAACAAATTCTTAAAAAGGGTTTCATTTTTTATATTTCTTAAAAGACTAGGGAGTTGATCATAAAATTTAGCTGTTTGATAATATGAGCTCTTTTCTGTGCTTGACTTACTATGGTTTGGTATAACAACTTTACAACTGTTTCTTGTATTATATGGGTGAACATCATGAAATACATCATACAAATTTGGATGTTTTCTCTTGTACATAATACAATTAAAAATATATACAGAAGGTAACGTCATCAGCCCCAAAGATACAAAATGGGTTTTGCAGGACTCTCTTGGTTTCAAATTTTTAATTGTTCTAACTGACCTTTTTTGAAGTACAAAAACATTTCTAATATTACTCTCCGTGTAAATATATAGCATACTCCGGTTGTGAGACAATTTTCTCGGTTTGTGTGCAGCTGGCGTTTGAGTCGCTCGCGCTGGTGAGTCAGGCGCTGACGCTGCTGGAGGCCGGCGAGCTGGGCGTGATGAGTTTCGGCGAGGAGCCCACCGTGCTGCACCCTCTGGGACACACCTTCACTGAGGACAGCGGCGCGAGGTACGTTCGCTAAAAAAACGCCTGCAAAATCACGGATAAGACGTTCACCTAGCTTGATATAGTTTAGATGTGTCTATCGATGTTTTTTCCCTCTCTTATTGTGAATTAGCAATAGGTTATACCGGTCAGACGAAATGTAATCGATTAACGAATTAAGAATCAGATGAACCATCCGTACAGGGAACGTAAGGAAATTTTCATCATTGGTTATCATTATTTGATTCTGTAGTTACGAACAGACCTAGGATCGTTCTCATTATATGATATAAAATCGAGAGGTAAAACTACATTGTATTTTTTCCCGTTTTGTTTTTTTTTGTGGGGGGGGGGTGGCACTAATTTAGTTTTTAAGTGTTTTTTAAAAAAGTGCCAGGGTACAGGATTAATAGAGTATTGACCTCATTTTTTTTTTTTTTTTTATTACAGAAATGGATAGAGGGTGCAAAGTTATGCTATATATCCTGATTTTTTTTCAGATTTTTTAGAGCCATGGAAGTATTTTTAAAAAATTATTGAAAGTCCGGCCTTTTTGTGACGTCACGCGGCGGCAAGTTCTATCCTTTTCTTAAGGAGAGACGCCGCGTGACGTCACAAAATGGACTTTTAATAATTTTTTAAAAATACTAAAATACTTCCAGGGCTCTAAAAAATCTGAAAAAAATCAGGGTAGCATAACTTTGCACCCTCTATCCATTTCTGCAATAAAAAAAAATTGAGGTCAAAACTCATCCATTGCGACTGCGTAAATAGTTAACATAAAAAAAGAGTAATAAGGACTTAATTTTTTTTTTACAGCATGAAAGTAGTAATTATATTATACACACACTAAACATTTAAACAATTAAACATTTTATATTTATTTAATTTTAAAGAAGACAAATTAATTTGCTAAATTGCTCATACCTCGTATACATGTGGTGTTGAATAGTTTAATACAGCATACAACTCATTGTCAGTTTTGGAAATTTTAGTATGAATTTCATTTGATTTGACATTGGATGAAATTAATAGGTGATTAGAAATTAGGAAATTTATATTTTAATTTCTTATTCTTACAATAAACTCGTCAAGTCATTGAAATTATGCTCTGTTTACTATAGTTCCTTTATGCATTTTTTAATTTTATTACCGCGCGATGTGTCACTAACGCCGGTGCTACACAGGTGTCTACAGCAGCTGAGTTTCTCACAACGACACACGCGGCTGGGACGGCTCGTCAACTTCGTGACGGCCATGCTGGGCGCGGCTGCTCGGCAAGGCTCACGTGGCTCGGACCTAGCTCAGCTGTTGCTCGTGGTGTCCGACGGTCGGGGCGTGTTCAGTGAGGGCCGCGAGGCCGTACACCAGGCCGTGCGTGCCGCGAGAGAGGCTCGTATCTTCATCGTCTTCCTCGCAATCGAAGACCCTCACAGCAAGGTGAGTCATACGTGGTATTGTATTGTATATTGTCTAATAATAATAATAATGATAATAATAAACAATCTGCAATTCGATTGTTGATTTGATTAGTTATTAAATATAAAACTTTTATTCGATGACGTCAAAATGCAATAATAATAATAATAATAATAATAATAATAATTTATTTTCGAATAGCTGGTTGTACATTACACAACATGATTCACGTCCAGAAGAAAATTAATAGATAAAAAGTACATGCAAAATTAACCATTTATAAATCTAAATACTAACAATAACAAGTTATAACATAAAACAAATACAATCTATTCATTAAAAGTTAAATCAATAAGAAATTACTTATCAACATACATTTTCTGGCAATTTGTTTGAATCAAACTCTTTTATTGAATAATATTCCTTGCCAATAAGCACAGATTTTAGTTTATTTTTAAAAAGAACATCGCTACCTATCTCTCTTAATGATTTTGGCAGGAAGTCATAAATTTTTGCAGTTTGGTACAAAGAACTTTTTTCAAGCAAAGCAGAACAGTGCTTTTCAACTGAAACTTTGCCTTTGTTCCGCGTGCAATATGAATGATTATCACTATTATGAACGTACAGGTCAGGATGTTTACGCTTATACATACAACAATTTAATATATAAATACCTGGCAAGGTTAAAATGTTAAGTCGCTTAAAGTGCGACACACATGTGTCTTTTTTTTTAAAAAATAGTATTGTTCTCAAAGCACGTTTCTGTAAAATAAAAAGTCTATTAATTTGTTCTGAGTATCTACCCCAGAAAATAATACCGTAAGACAGATGAGGATAAACAAATGCGTAGTATATAGATAGCAAAGACTGTTGCGATACATGATTTCTAATTGAGTAAAGAACAAAATTTGCCCAGTTAATTTTTTTACAGATTTCATTGACGTGAAAATTCCAGTCTAATGATTCGTCTAAGTATAAACCTAAAAATTTTACATTAGAAACTCTTGAGATTGGTTTGTTCATTAACTTAATCAAAAAACTTTTGTCAGGCACTGTCTTTTTGGTGTGAAATTGTATAAAAACTGTTTTCTCAGTATTTAAAATTAGTCTGTTTTTCCCTCCCCAAGATTCGACTTCATTAACTGTAATATTAGCCTTACGAATCAGATCCTCTTCAGAGTCTGCAGTTACTATAGCCGTAACGTCATCAGCATACTTAATAATTTTAGCATTTTTTACATGATCTGGCAAATCGTTAGTACTTAAACCGAACAAATTACAAGATATTTTCCCTCCTTGAGGAATACCAAGAGTAACAGGAAGAGGATCTGATTTTACATTAATATCAACATACTGGGATCGGTCTGATAAATAAGATTCTATTAAAGACAGGCTATTAATATCACAACCAATATCGTGCATTTTTTTTAAGATAATATTTTTGTCTAAACTATCAAATGCCTTAGAAAAATCAAAAAATAAAGCAAGGCAATGTTTTTTCCCGTCAATATTTTTATAAATTTCATTCAATAAATCAAACGAGGCCGTAGTTGTGGATTTATTTTTTAGAAAACCGTGTTCACAGTTAGATATTAGATTATTATCACGTCTATAATCCATTAACTGACCATCTAAGACACTCTCAAACGGTTTACCAACAGCCGAGTTAAGGGTAATTGGTCTATAATTGTTTATATTTATTTTTGGACCTTTTTTATGCACTGGCTTAACTCTTGAATTTTTTAAAATTTTAGGGAATCTACATATGGAAATCGACTGATTTATTAGGGTTGCTAAAGGCACTGCTAACAAAGGGGCACAATATTTTAAAACAATGTACGGAATACCATCCGGGCCAGCAGCACTTTTATTTGGAAGCGATTTTAATTCTTTTAAAATGGTAAGATGTGATATTTGTTGGAAACTAAAATTGGCATTATTTTGGGGAAGTTGACTAATATCCATAGGTTGGACTGGCACCGGAAAATTTTCCTGCACCATTTTTTCAATGTTCTTTACAAAAAAACTATTGAATGAATTACTTATTTCAACTGGGTCAGATATTTTCTTATCTTCTACCAAAAGCTCCTCTATATGAAAATTAGGTTTCGCATTAACATTGCATTCTCGTTTTATAATATTCCAAGTTGCTTTCATTTTATTTTCAGCGGAATTTAACTCCTTGTCATTCTCCTTCTTTCTGGCATCTGACATATTATTTCTATGTTGTTTAATATCAGTTTTATATTGTTGCATTAAAAGTTGGTCATTTTTGGCTACTTTATGAAACTCCCGTAATCTACTGCTTTCAACAACAAATTGCGGATTATTTAGAATCCACGCAGGCTTAGGACATTTTACTACAGTCGATTTTTTTTGTAATGGGAAAGCTTCGTTGAAATGATATAACAAAATATCAAAAAAATTTTGCCAATTTTGTTCTAAATCAATATTTGGTGAAAGTAATGGGTTCCAATCCTCCCGCATCAATATTTTAAAAAAATAATCTAAATTATCTGGGCTGAAATTTCTGAAGTAGTATTCATCTTTTTGGTTTCCGTTACATTTGGGAGTTATTTCATACAAATTACTTAATACAGTATAGCAATGATCAGACAGAAACGTCTTTGTTGTAGAACAATGTACAATTACATCAACATCGTTAGTAATAATATGGTCAATTAAAGTTGCTGAGCTATCAGCTATTCTAGTGGGGTTTTTGTTTATTACAAATAGGTTAAAAGACTCTAAAACATCATTATACAAATTAACTATTGAATTACTTTTGTTTAGATTAATATTTACATCACCTCCCAAAATTATTGAATCGTATTTTTTTGACAGCTGAATTAATTTTTGACATGTTTCTTCCAAACAAATGAGAAAATGATTGATATTTGACTTCACAAATTCACCATCAATTTTTAATTGAAATTTTGGATCATCCGGAGGACGATAAATGGATGCAATGTAAATATTTTTTGAATTCTGAATTTTAATTTTAGCAGCAGAACATTCAAAGCAGGATTCTACGGACTGAACATGTATTTTTTCTGCATGCAAAGTCTTACGTACAAATATTGCAACCCCTCCTTTTCTCCTGGCTGGCCTGCAATAATATGAGATTAGGTTATAATTTTGGAGCTTAACTATATTAATTTCATGCTCCTTTAAACCATGCTCACAAATAAGTAACACATCAATATTTTCAGACTCTATAAGGTGTTCTAGAGGTGATAATTTAGCTCGGAGGCCAGGGATATTTAATTGAAAAACTTTTAGATATTGATGTGATACTGTTATGTTTGAATTTTTGTTATAAAATGTGGCCCTAGGTTTTTTTACCTTGGGGCTGTTTTTGGGAGAGAGAATGTGAGCGTAGTTTTTTGGGTGATAAAGTTAACTCTGCAGTCTGAAAAACTTGTGGAGGCTCAGATTCTACTTCCTGAGTACATTGGTTATGCACAGATGTTTGTTCTACTGCTTTTTTAGACTCTGGAAGGGTAGGTATATTTTGTGAGCTACACAACTGAGAAGTTTCATTTGACAAAGTTGAATTTTCAGACTGTAAAACTTTCATATCATTTAGCAGCAAATCATTATTTAACTGTTCCTCATTTTCCATGCAAATAGAAATTAATTGTTGGATTCTTGGTGCTAATTTATTCAAATCAACAAAATTCGGGGGTTGAAGGAATTTGGGGTTATCCACACTAATACCTGATTCACTAATGTTGGTGGGACTTATAACTTCTGAGGACGTGGGGCGTGCTGACTCATCAGCAGAAATTGAGACACCCTCCACCATGGTCTCAGTAGCACGTGGGAGCTTGTCGATGCTCAGTTCGGGCTCGAGACTCTCCACCAACGTCCCGTCGTTCACCGCCGGACACTCGGGGATAAGTGTGGGCGGGGCGCCGTCGTTCGCCAACACAAGCTCTGACTCCAGCTTGGTCGGGGTAGGGGCCTTCTGCTTCTGCTGCTTAGCTGTGGTTGGCGCCGGCGGCCCCTCCGCCCCCACAGTATTAGGCATAACTGCTGGGGAACGGGTACTCTCTAGCGAGGTAGAGGTCTGGCTGATTTCAGGGGTAGCATGAGCCGCCGGGTGGGAAGAGGGAGGGACACTAGCTGGATTAGCGGTTGCTAGTGTAGAGTTGGCTGATTCATGAAACAAAGCCTTAACTGATGTTTCATTTTCTGCATTTTCTCTATCTCTCCATGCATAATATGCGATAATTTCAATATCAATATCATGAAATATTGAAATTATGTCTCGTTTAATAACAGACCAGTTGAAACCATCTCTACCACAGGCAAGACGGGGTATAGCCAACTTTTTTATACCCAATATTTCACATGCCTTCTTTAAATTCTTTAAAGAAAGAATAATATTGGAGTGATCAGGATAACTATTGGGTGTAGCTTTTGTTACTAAGTAGAACACATATTTGTCACCTGATGGTAGTATAGCCACCTGACCAGATGTCTTTAGTTGACTTCTCAGAAATTGAGTTTGTCCAAACTTCTTTTTGAATTGTGGTGCAATCCCACGCCTTTGTGTAATTTTCTCATCGACACAGTGAGCAAACGACGTGTCCGGGGGTGAGGTGAAAATGTCACCCTTTCTCTCCACAAATCGGAAATTTTTGTGATTATTTCTGCTAAAATTACCGATATTTTGACGACGTGGAGGTTGTAGATGAGGAAAAGACTCGCTGTTGGTATATTGCAGCGGCGAGAATTTGTTTGAGATAGGCAAGGGCGGTCCCCAAGGTGAGTACGGGGGTCGCGACTGGCCCTCGCGGGGCCGCTGGTGCTGCTGGAAGCGCGGCCCGCTAGGGTGCTGAGCATGCGGCCCGCCAGGGTGCTGGGCGCGCGGCCCACCAGGGTGCTGACTATACTGCCTGCGAGACGCGTCGTGATTCGGGCGGCGGTGCTGCTCGTAGCGCGGCTGATGTGACAACCGCTGGTTTGATCGCTGCTGCTGCGGCGGCTGTTGCGGCAGTCGTGTGAATGACGACGAGGCCCTGTGTGGAGGTGGGCGGCTACCTGGGCGCTCGACATATGTCCAAGGTCGTTCTGCTTGAACTGCCAAGTTATCCAAGTCAACAGATGCATGAGTATTTTCATCCAATTTAAATTCATTTTTGTTATTAAGAATAATGCTATGTACTTCAGTTGTAATTTGTTTTTTAAAATCAGTAAGTAAGTCATTAAAATTACGTGTAATTAACTTGTAAATAGGGTTGGATAAGACATCATTTGAAGCATTAGCACAATAATTGTTTATATTATGAAAGTCTTTGTCAAAATAGCTACCACGATTAAAATTCTCCGATGAATTTCTTGTAGGTGGCGGCCACTGCGGCGTCACGAACTGAGGAATTTCTGGCTGAAAGCTTGGCAGAAACTGAGACGTGACACGAGTGTTGGTGTCAGCCATAATGTTGTTGTACTCCACGTTCACCAAACCGATCACTAAAACTCCGATCCAACGTTTTGCTGTACAGATCACTCGACTGTAATATTTCACTTGTATGCAAAAAACGTTCCAATTTTCACTGAACACTTTTATATATATAAATTAATATCTAATAATATAGAAAACTAGCAAAATATTACGAGCACTATCAAAAATAAGCTTTAGACGCGGTGGTGCTGCCACCTACCTGGTGGCAGGTAGGTGGCACCTACCTACCTACCTTCATATAAATCGGAGATGACAACTTAAAAACGATAAATTGTCGTTTTATATAATTATAATTTTTTTATTTTATTATATATTTATTTAATACAATTTTAAACATTTAAAACATTTGTAATTGCATTTATTATTTTTTATAAACTTCAAACATGATGTTTCATATTACAATTAACTAAATTAAGATATTGATGCAGCAAAATGTAACTAAAAATGAAAAATATCTTACTTGTTTCAGGACTCGATCCTGGACATCCGCATGCCAGTGTTCAGCGGCGGCAAGCTGCAGGGTATTTCGTCGTACCTTGACAACTTCCCTTTCCCGTTTTACCTGATCCTGCGTGACGTTGAGAGCCTGCCTGGAGTACTCAGTGATGCTCTCAGACAGTGGTTCGAGCTCATGGCCGCTGCAGTGCAGCACTAAGCTTGGCTCCTAATATCAAATATTTAAGTCATTCAGTCATAGCGTGCTGCATTCAGATATGTTTTAACTAAATTTTGGAAAGCAATTCTTATTTTATTTTTTGACAATACGTGGATTATCATTTTTAAAGACAATAATTAAAATCGTAATTATTTTTAACTGAGTGAGATAACATGGTTGCATGTTTTTTCTGATCTTCCATTGTTGTTCCAAAATTATGGCTTAAGTTTTTTTGACTCGATGATATATCGTTGCCTTTTTATAATATGAAATTTTGTCTTTCAGTGAATGAAAATAACATAATTTTTGTTTCTTTTAATGAAACTTTGTCTGAAGCTGTCTTCGTAATGATTGAATATTATATAATAAACACTGTTGTGTTACTGTACTTTTATTTTTAGTGTCAATCACTTTCATTATAATAGAGTGTAATTGCATTGAATTTTTACTTTATCATGTATGTAAGGATTACAAAATAAATGCATTCACTGAAAGCATAATTTGTTTGCTAAATTTTCTTCAGGGATGAAAATAACCAATTTTACTTTATTAATGTTCATTCTTTTAGAAAATCAATATATGTATTTAATTTTACATTAAATATTTTTTATTTATTGTTTGATTGTATTGTGTATGTAATTTATTAGCTATAATTAATATTATAGCAAATAATGGTGCAAAATTGTAACTTAAATTTATTGATCATTCCAGCAATAAATATTTGTTGTTTCCATAATATATTGAATAATTATTATTAGTTCCTAAAGAATCCTAAGTTATTCATATCATATCTAACTAACAGACAACAATATGTTGAATTAAATTCAAATTCTAACGGCCAAAATATTACATATAAATCAGACAAATTACCGATTACACTTGGAATTCCTCAAGGAGGAAAAATGTCAGCCACATTGTTTAATACAGGAACAAATGACTTATCAGATCATGTCAAGAATGCGGTATTAGTAAAGTATGCTGATGATATTACAGCTATAATCACAGCAGAAGCCGAAGATGAATTAATTCGTAAGATTAAACTTACTATTGAAGAGGTACATACATGGTGTACAAATAATAAGCTAATATTAAATTCAACTAAAACCGAATACATCCAATTTCATTCCCCTAGACAAATCCCTTTGAATAGTTATTTGTTGCAATTAGCCGGGAAAACAATTAAAAGAGCAGAGTCTGTTAAGTTTCTTGGTCTACACATTAATGAAAGTTTGGATTGGTCTTTACATGTAAATGCGATTTGTAAGAAGATAAATTCGGCCAATTTTATGTTATATACAATCAGGAATCATGTATCTCATGAAACCTTGCTAACCATATATTATGCGTATGTTTATCCACATTTGGCATATGGCATAATAAATTGGGGATGTAAATCGGAACTATTGAATCGATGTTTTGTTTTGCAAAAGAGAGCACTTAGAACGATTTTAAGAATACCAAAAGGACAGTCGTGTGTTTCACATTTTAAGGCTAATAAAATGTTAACTGTCCCTTGCATTTATATTTTAAATTGTGCCTCATTCAAAAAAAATCATCCAAATTTTTATGTTCAGAATGATGGCTATCATGACTATAATACTAGGAATAAATCGAATGTAGTTACTGAAAGACATAACACACAATTTTTCAAAAACTGTGCAATGTATCAAACAGCAAAATTTTATGAATTTTTACCAGCATGTTTGAAAGAAATAAAAACCAGTAAACTTTTTCGCACAAAATTAAAGAATGTATTGATCAATAAAGAGTTTTACTCTATTAAAGCTTTTGAGAGTAATAAAATGTCTGAAAAAGTATTATCAGGATTATAAAATAAACAAAATTATAAATTTACATATACATTGTATTGACTGATATATATATATGTATGTATGTGTATATATACATATATGTATGTGTGTGTATATGTGTATGTGTATGTATATATATATATATATATATATATATATGTGTGTGTGTATGTGTATGTATGTATGTATATATATATATGTATGTATATATATATATATATATGTATATATATATATGTTCCACATAAACTAAAATTTATCAGTATTAATGGTGACTTTGGCTTGTATTTTGTTTTTATTATTATTGTCAGTGATTGTGTTTGATAGTGTTAAATAACTTATGTAAATGTGTTTAAGTTTGATGTTTTTATGTTGTATTTTGTCCAATTTTGACTTGAACATATGTTTGTCTTGTACAACCAAAAAGAAGTTCCAAAATAAAAATAAATAAATAAATAAATTCCAATTTTATTTGTATGGGGAAAAGTAAAAACATCATTTTAAGGTGCTGCAATTACTTCTTTGAAACTTTTCTAAGTTTTAGTAATTGTTTTGAAAACTTTCTCAATTTGCTACGTTCAATTATGTATGCGACTGATTTAATTAATTAATTATAATTCGTAAAAAAGTGACAAAAACATTTTACAAAACATACAGTAGAATTAATTAGTCTTATTATGAATTAATCGAAAAAATAATATGATGAGTAACAACAAAAAGGCACAATATCAAGATTGTAAGCCTACTGATTAATTAATATAATATATATGTATAATTATATTAATTATTAATTACATAACTGAAGCGGAGTAAGCCAGCAGCATTATTAATAGTTATATTATTAATTAATAAATCATTATTTGGGGTATGCTGTATTGACTGAGCATTCACTAATCAGGCAAAAAAAAACAAAAACGTATTGCATATCGTCTCGTTTGAACCTAATATAGCTTTCACTTCGCTCATATGGAATGCCTAGTAATTATTGTATTCCTGAATTAAGTGTCTAAAAACTTGAAAATTAGCACACCACTTCACGGCAGTGAAATATGATTTTTTTTTTTTTTTTTTTGCGCTCCTTAATTGTAATTTGTAATTCCTTTCATGACATGCTACGAGCTTCTTAGCATACGTACGTTTGAGTGAACGCACGTCTAACAGTCGAAGATAAACATAATAATATTATAATCATTCCTTTTTGCACTTGCTGCATGTAATCCTTTTTTCTTTTTTTGTTCTCGCCAATTTAAGGCAACTGACACTTGAACGTATTATATATATTATATAAAATAATGTAACTGCATGTATTCGAAGCCATGAAGTCGATATCATGGAGCAAAATTATATATACATAAATTATGAACGTAAATATAGATTAATTCATCTAGATTTTTAATAATCATTAATTAATTAATTTTAGATTAATGAACTAATTTTATATACAAGAATTAATATGTTTCATAAATTTAAATAACACAATATTATCAGACAAAACATATAATGCAGTATAATAAATCAGAGTCGTAATACGCGAGACCAGCAAACTTCCCAATGAATATACAACCGCGGCTATTAAAATATATACATGTATCATGGTACAAATATAATTAACCTGCATGGCTTAATTAAACCTATAAATATATACACCAGTATGTATCGGTATATAGCAATGTTCTCACGTAAAACATATGACATAATTATCTACCTTCAAATTTGTGAGCAACTTTGTAAAATGCGCAAAATACAGGTGGTTTATTTTATAGCTTATTCCCGGAAGCTGTACTTTTACTGTCAATACTTCTACTATTATATTTTATTTTCAGGTTTGTGTGGAAAATTTTCGTTTTCGCTCATTTAATTATAACAAATTTAGGAAAATTATTAATATAAATTTTGCCACAATAAAAATATGTTACACACTTTCCACGTTTTGTTATTTGTGTGAAGTCAGGAACTTCCGGCTTGTTCCAGCAGGTATTAACTCTCGTTGAACAGACTGTACAGACGTGCAGCTCGTGCGCAGAAGTGATAACTTTGAGATAACAAGAGGTCAGTTCCAGTACCATCAGTGCGAGGGCAGCACTCGCAACGCGCCCTAGTTTAATCAATATGCGTGTGGGTTGTTATTCTTCTTCATTGTCGAGATGCCAGGGGACGTAGCAACAGTCAGGGCCGGCCTCCCGGGCCCCTGAGGTAATTATTCTCACCATCAACAAACGTAAAATACACCTCAGCATTCATTATGTTCAGAAAAACACAATCTCAATTTTTAAAAAAAAAACAAACTGGTGTTTAGTGTTATTTTTTACCTGTAAAGGTGTCAATGTAGATAATTTTTTAGTAATTTATCACAGAATTTTATTGTTGTTTTTTTATATCAATTACCTCACTTCATCTTGTTTCAATTATTGTTTCAATGTTTTATTGATATTATACTGACTTTGTATATTAATATTATGCACATAAAAAGCCGGCAATCTAATAAATAATGCATGATTTATTTTTACTGCATTACAATGGGAAACGATTGTATAAATGTTTACTTTAAAGAAAAATTTATTATAGAATTAACAATTACATAACAATACATGCATATATTAATTAATAAATTCATATTTATGACTTGATTAATTGATTTTTAAGATCTTTTAAATATCAATTATATACGTAATTACGTATCGGTCATTATTATATCCAAATTTAATATTAAATTGTACTTCAATATCTCTAAACAAAATTAAAATTTACCTTCTCACAATATTTATGGCTCATTATTTTTAAATTGTATTGTTTTTAAACGCAGTTTATTTATTAGTTCATTAAAATTCTTCATAAAACAATAATCATAATTATAAGTATAATATATATTGTCTATAGTAATCGAAACAAAATTATCTTGATAATTTAAAGAGTAAAATTATATTTAAATTATATGATTTGTAATCGCTATTTTAATTACGTCATTTAATGTCTCGTAACAATGTATAAAAATGCGTCATTTATTTTTGCCATTATATTTCTAAAATTCATATGAATAATAATCTAACGTTCCCCGCTTACGCGTTTTAATTAAAACTCTTGGAGTCTATCCTATATTATTTTTATTGTAATATATATGCCTGTTTTTTTTCTGAATAAACGAACTAAAAAAATCAATTTACCTAAAACCTTACTTAAATCATATTTTGTTCAACTATCCACTCAAGAAGCAGAGCAAATTTAAACTGATACAAGAAGGCTATTACTAAAATTGCATTACGAAGGGTCCTGTACATTAACTAACACGTACAAATGTGTGCACAGTGACTGGGCCACGTGGCAAGGTGGCACGTGTAAACAGCAGGAGACGTCAACATGAAGCGGCAGAACGTGCGCACGTTGTCTCTGGTCGTGTGCACGTTCACGTACCTGCTGATCGGAGCCGCCGTCTTTGATGCCCTCGAGTCCGACACCGAGCGCAAGAGGTTCGAGTTCCTCTCAGGTGAGTCACATCCACTCTTGTTATCAAATCGTTCCAGTTACAATAAGTAAAGTTTTCTAGGTCTTTCCGACATTGAATTTTATTGGTGATGTGTTGGAAATTAATTTTTGTCAGCATAAGATTTCATATTTTTGACCGAAACTATGGCTACTTCTGTTATTTACAAATGAATAAGCGCCTTATTATTGTAGATAGTATAGACTAATGAAAACTAATTATGAAAATTTCATATGACTATCATGAGGTAATTTGTTTAAATTTGTTTTTTCATTTTATGTTGCACGCACAAAGCCGTAAAGGGAAATTTTCCGAGGCAATGACCGTACCTTATATTATATGTTTTATATAATATGTTAGTAATCAAGTTTACACGGCAAACATTAACTTGTGTTTATGATGGTTAAGAAAAATATTTGCTACTTACTTTGTTGAGTTCAATATTTTTGTCTGCTACGATCATCAAATTAGCTTGGAGCCTGAGATGTATGCAACCTTTTGAGCGGTCAAGCACAGCAAATTGCATACCCGCTGTCAACGCGGGCGCGTGCATGGGCAAACTTTTTTTTTTTAAGTTATATGATTCTATGCACTCTGTTCATTAAAAGCTATATATAGCTTAAATTTGAATACAAATTTGATATTACTATGTAATATACATTATATACAGTGCATGAAATCCGTCATGTAGATCAAATGTACGGATATAATAAACACAACTAAATATATCCTTCCGATTACAAGTATATGCTTCCTTTCTCCATATACAATAGTTGTACCGTATATTATATGGCTGTACTGTATGTAGAAGATTGTATCTTTAATATTCAAACTGATTAAATCTACAGTAGGGTGGAGTAACGTTATATGAGATAACCAGGTTAACTGTTTGCATCAATAGTAAAATGCCCTTATCTTAGAGCCGCGGCCGGGGGAGGCAAAATACATATTTTTTTTTCTTTCAGGATATACCTTTTTTAGCCTTTATACTTATCTTTATACTGTACAGTGTATATACATAGCAGAGTTAGCAGAGTTGTTAATAATAAATGCAATATGCATAGTATTATATGGTAATTTCAGAATATTACATATGCATATATTATACCTATATAGGCATGCAGCGCTATATTATTATACTTTTTATATTTTGCTTCTACTCCCGCTATAGCTATGTATGTGTATATTGTATATATATATATATATATATACATATACGCAAAAATTAGCGGCGCTTTAAGACGGTAACGGTCATACAGTAAGATTGCAAGGATCTTTCGCTGCCTGATGATATTTTTTATATAATTATATATATATATATATATATATATATATTGTTTCCTACTTTAGCCTGAATCTGGTGTATCTGCACTATATCTGCTGCAGAATGAAAAAAAAAAAAAAAAAATGTGACGGTTCTAGTCTCTTTGTGATGTTACTTTTAAAGTTGCTTGCTAGACACTTTCATATAAAATCTTAGCATTTCAATCAATAAATACAACTAAATTTTTTTTAAATATAAAGTTAAATTCTTTTCTCTCTCTCTCTCTCTCTCTCTCTCTCTCTCTCTCTCTCTCTCTCTCTCTCTCTCTCTCTCTCTCTCTCTCTCTCTCTCTCTCTCTCTCTCTCTCTCTCTCTCTCTCTCTTCAATTTTCAATGATCAATAATCTGTATATTATGTACATTTGCGCATATTTATTTTAAATTCGTATTGACGGCAGTAGATTATTTTCATGAATAATCTGCAATGAATACACTGTGACGAGATATTTTGTAGTTAATATATTTTTTTCCAACATCACTAAATTTAAAAACACGTATTCTTATATTTCCTTAAATGAGACCTACTAATTTTGTGATATATATCAGCTCTGTAATAAATATTTTGAAAAATAATATTTTAATATTATAACATTTTATTTATAGTTAACGGTAAATCAGCATAACTTTTACACTATCTTCTACAGGTGTGTACTCAGTACATAGACAAGGGTCACACAAATTTTTGTTAGAGAAATATGTACACGTAAAATTTTCAAAGAGAACCACAAATTTCAAATATTCATGGGGTAGAAGGACGCGTCTATATGGTTTAGTACTGAGCGTTATCTCCCCACAATGGCACTGCAGTAGTTAAAATTTCATGGCAAGGGACCGGGATAAGTTATGACGTGTTTCATCCGTTCCCCTTGTATGCAAAAAGAACTTTTCCACTTGTCTATTTTGTAAACAACTATAATATACTGTATGTAAAGATTTATTTCCGACAGCTAAAATAGAATATATATGTATTTTGTATGCCATGCGCCATGCTGTTGATACCAAATATTTATTTAGGTTGGATAATCAATAACTGCTTGCCAGAATGACGTATAAGAATTTACTAAAAATATTTTTTACTTTGTCTTTTTTTTTAGTATATAAAGAATGAAAAAATATCATATATATTATAGATGGAAAATTGTATGCGCGCTTTATAATTCAAAACTTCCGTGTGAAGTTCTATTCACTTCTACTTCTGTCAAAACTTCTATTTAGGTAAGAATACTACAGATCCAGAACAATATTTCTAGGGAAGGGGGCATACACTCAATGTTTAAAAAATTAAGTGGGAAAAATGCCCTATATATATATAATATATTGCCCATGTTAAATCCAAAATTTTAGGGGGAGATGCTGCAGCCCTCCCAGCCTCTCTCCCCCCGCCCCCTCTTCTATGGATCCGCGCCTGAACTACATAACGCGTAATTAAAATCCTTTATAAGCTATATTGTCCACAGAGGTGCGCGACAACCTTCTGCGCAAGTACAACATCTCGCACGAGGACTACCGCGTCATCGAGATCGTCATCATCGAGAACAAGCCACACAAGGCCGGGCCGCAGTGGAAGTTCGCGGGCGCCTTCTACTTCGCCACCGTGGTGCTCGCCATGATCGGTCAGTTATTAAATTAATTGTAGCTGGGACTGTAAGAATAAATTATTATAGATCCAATATATTGTTCGTGGTCATGTATATTATAAATTATAATCGTAAACCGTTGACTATACATATAAGAATCCCTAGCTGATATTACTTCTTGAAATAATTCTTGTTATTATTGTATCCCTCTTTAATTAAATTATTATAGCTATAGCTGAACGTCATATATAATATATGGCTGATGTAGAGTATTGTTACATACATATAATATTATATATATAAAAAAACAGAGATGTCAGAGAATTAAAAGTTTTAAAAACCGCAGAAAACTTTAAAAACTTTATTTTTTATTATGTATATTTTTTTAAACTTTTGAAAAATTCTCTTTTTTGAATAGGTGGCATACAAATTTTGAAGTGAATCTGTCTCATCAGTTTTGCAAAAACTTATATAGTTGTTTAACATTGGCCTTATGGACGGAAGACGGAAATGGAGCTGTTGTGAGAAGACTGCCATCAGATTGAATTTGCTCAAAACATAATTAAGCGATTAAGATTAAAATTGAGAATTTTCTAAAATTTAATTCATTCCATTGCGTTGTAGAAAAGTATTCCTTAACTGACTTGTGAGATTCATCGTTAATTTACGATCGCTAAGAATTTAAAGTCAAGCTATTAATTTAATGGAGGTTTTTATTCCTACAAAATTGTACCAAAATGTCCATAATTTTACATAATTATTAAATAAAGCGAGTGTCAAACTCTCTGTGAGCCTTGTAAGTTAGGCTATTTTGTTTTCGTTCTTGCTTGATGAGTTGCATATATTACAGGAAGCAGCTGCTCTGAATTTTGTTGCTGATCGTATATATGTAATAGAGGAATAGAGGAGGCAAAGAATAGAATATATATGTTGGAATTATTCTCATTTTATTGTTTATTGTGTAACATTTTTATTAATTTCTTCAAAGTCATTATTTTTAAGTATAAATGGAGATACATAATATATAAATCTGTGTAAAAATGCGGAACCCATTTTAAACGTTATATTGTTATATATATAAAATGGAAGTTTCTTTATTTATATATCCTTGCATGCTTGATAATGCTATCTTATTTTCTCACAAAGTTTACGGAAATTTGTTACTGCGCTTTGTTCGTATTGCTATATACGTTCATCGATTTCTCGCTGTACCCAGAGCTCTTTTTAAGATTCGTTGCTGATAAAGCAACGTGTTGAACATATCAATAAAATTTTTGTTTTCAGCGGAGAATTGATTTATGAGGCATATAAAAAAAAAGATCAACTTAATTTAACATGGAAATCCCGTAAGGAAGTAATGCAAATCGTGAATTCACCCCTAAAAAGGCATGAAAGGGTGATTTAAAAAAAAATCTAACACATATATGTCAAAAAAACTTACAACCCTTGGCCTTTGGCTTTATGTATGCCAAATTTCAACTTTCTATAGTTGAAAGTCTTCCCGCCGATAATTTAGCGTACGATCGGAACACCATTTCTGGCTTAGTCTGTATATAGGTACACGATGGACGTTTATATAAACCATAGTATATGCATGCATTAATTTTCTCTTCATGGATAGTTATGATTTATTATAATTATACAATATGTATTTTTGATTGTGACGTTTACTATGTATACTTAAATAGTTTAATTACTCCAACTGTGACGTGACGGCTGAAACTGATGCGATGATAGTGAAATATGCAGGGAAATGGAAGTGTTCGTCCTGACTGAGGTTTTCCACGGTTCCCTCAGTCTCACCTCAGCGAATGCTGAGACGCGTATTAACAGGTCGTGGCCATCATGCTTTTCCTATACCTTATCCCTAGCCATTACCCCGCCGCAAGCTATGTAAGCTCTTAGGAATGTATCCCTGTAAAAAAAAAAAAAAAAATGTCATCATCAGTTATACAAATAATTGATACCAGTATTAGCAAACTCAATGTATTGATCACATTTTATAACTTACAATTAATTTACCTGCAAATTAAGGCAGACAATTTTAGTTATGTCATTATCAAAATTGTCGCTGTACTAACCACTATTATTACTGTTACAGGGTACGGACACTCGACACCCGTGACGTACGGAGGCAAGGCCTTCTGCATCGTTTATGCGATGGTGGGAATTCCACTTGGGCTCGTCATGTTCCAAAGCATAGGCGAGAGACTCAATAAATTCGCCTCGGTGAGTCAAGCATAACTGATTAATTGCTATTATAGTATAGTTTTAATATTATGTGATGCTCTAGCATATGATGCTCTAAATTATAAAATTATTTTCTCTAGTTGTATTAATTCAATTAATTTACTGCATGATGAGCATTTTACCGCAGTAAATATTATTATTTACTTTGATTGGTTTCAGAAAATCATAATGAATAATATATAATTATGCGTATAATTCTGCAATATTTTACCTGCAATAAATGATTGCATGTATAACTTCAAGAACTTCAAAGTTTTATCAAAAACAACTTTTATTCTGAAAAATATAATAATTAACTTATAAATTATATATATTATTCATCAGAATTTTGAACAATTTTGAGATACAGAGAAATTATTTTTAAATTTATATATTTGTCAAAATAATTAAAATATTATAAATATATTGACAGTACTTACCTCACCCTGATCGAGCTCACGATGTTGCAGGTGGTAATACGACGTGGCAAACAGTGGATGCGATGCGCGCGCACTGAGGCGACAGAAATGAACCTGATGTTGGCCACGGGCCTCCTATCCTCGGCAATCATCACGACTGGCGCCGCCGTCTTCTCGCGGTACGAAGGATGGAGTTACTTCGACTCCTTCTACTATTGCTTCGTCACACTCACCACCATCGGTTTCGGGGACTACGTTGCGCTGCAGGTAAAAGTCTTGATATTCGCGACATCTCCGTTGCTTTTCACATGGATTGCTCGACAAATTGCATACTTTCAGGGGACATATCGTCATTTTAATCATAATTCATAATAATAAGAAAAAAAAAATTAAAATGCTACGTAAAGTTAGGACCTCCACTCACTGTCCACTCTCTTGTGTGTCCAGAACGACCAAGCCCTGAGCAACAAACCGGGCTACGTGGCGCTCAGCCTCGTGTTCATCCTGTTTGGGCTGGCCGTGGTGGCCGCCAGCATCAACCTGCTCGTACTGCGCTTCATGACCATGTGAGCACCGCAACTGCATGTCAATTAACATTCAGAAATTTATATATATTTAATTGATAAGGAAGATCATGATAATGCTTTTCTGTTATGACATTTTTCACTCTAAACTGATGCGTATTTTTTAAAATAAGATAATAACATAATAAACTATAATTACGTTAAAAAATAAAGAAAAGCCAGACAAATTTATTAATTTTTGTATTATTATTAATTTTCTTGACTGAACTCAGATGTAGGGTTGCATGGTCACAAGTGACGTTAAATACTTATAACTTTAAAAAGAGGGTGTTGAAAAATTCTTACAAAAATAATTCTTTAACACATTGTTTTTTCTATTACACTGATGCCAAAATATATGCCATATCATGTAAAACGTGATGTGAATACGAGACTCTTGATTTTAGGCAAGCGGAAGACGTGCGTCGTGATGACAACGAGCTTCAGTCAGCCTCTCACCACGTGGTCACGCTGGACGGCGAGGTGATGTCCGTCAACGGTAAGCTGCTGTCCGGACACTCAGCGACCGTAGCATCCACAGTTGACGAGGACCAAGTGTCGGTGTGCTCGTGCACGTGTCTGGGCCGACGCAGCGCTACCTCGTGTCTGCCCTCCGTGTGCCGACCGTTGCTCGAGCCACCTTCGCGTCGCTCGCCGCCAGACCCTCCGCCAATCCCGCAGCGCCAAGTCCGCATTAAAAGAGCATCCGTGTGAGACGAGCTCGAGAGCAGCCGCAGCTCCATCGTACCTTTTTATTAACTTTGTACCATGTCTTCGGCTGCTCTCTATTACAATCAAGACGTCAATCTTCTACGACGTACGTCATGCAAATAAATTGCCCTGATAAAACCTCGTGTTTCGTGTGTTTTGAAATTAATGCAAATATATTACAACTTCATGCTTATTAATTAAAATAATGTAATCGATATCGTGTCTGAAGCGTGTGCGTACGCGTTATGAATTAAATGATAAACACACATCATATATACAGCCACATCAAATTTGAGCTTGTATTAACAAAATTTTAGTGGTGGCAAAACTGTCAAGGTATGCAATGATCCAATGATGCAGGTTATACTGCAATTAGTAAACTTTACATAAATGTTTGATGTTATATATATTATATATATAATAAAAAGGTTATATAATTTAAAACCAATAAAATGGAAGGATCGAGATTGGGAGGATATTTTTTTACATTAATTTAACATTCATATGCGTTTTTTTTTTTTTTTTTTTTTTTTTTTTTGCGATTTAGAACTTAAAAACAGTTGTTGATTTAAATATTATTAGTATTACAAGTCCACGCAACGCTTTTTTGCTTTGATTTTTGAAAACATTGAACTCTTAATAGCTTTAATTTGATGTTACAAAAGTCCGACGTGTCACTCTTAAAAAAAGAAAATCCCAACCAGTTTTTTAAATTAAAAGTATTTATAGCTCTCACAATGATTTAAAATGAACAATCATATTATATATTACTTAATATTCTATAATTTTAATCCATTTATTTTAATTGATGAAGCATGCATCATATACATGAACATGCAATAATTTAATAAAAGATTAAAAACACATTCATTTAGGGTTAAATTGCTCTGAACATATAATATGTATAGTACATAAATAATGAAATACAATATAATTTATGACATATATGACATATATAATTATGTAAATTGTGTGTTGCTGTTGATGTTTTAAAAATTAATGTAAAAAATATTTTAATTCGTACACGCATATTTAATGTTAGCAGCAATTCATGTCGTTGATGTAAAATAAGGAAAATGGATTAAATCAATATTTATCACAATTTAAAAATATATCTTAAATATATTTAAGAAGGGAAGTTACATGTAAGAGAGAGAATCTACCCGTGCTGAAGAATTGCACGCCTTATATTTTCGTGGAGACCTGGAAATTTAATAGAATTAATTGAAAAATCAATCATGGTTTAATTTGAATTATTTTGCACGTACGTATTGCAAAAAAAAAAAAAAAAAAAAACTATATATATATCAAGTTTTAATATTTAATAAATTTCTTATAAGCATTTTTTTTTTCTAAAATAAGAGAAAAATTAAACTTTTATTTTAAAATTATATTTATAAAAAATATATCTCTATATATCTGCTTTTTGCTTTTTTATATAGGTATATATATATATTTTCTTTTACCCAGTATATAAATACGACATTATCCAACTAATTAAGGTATGTATCATGATTTTTAATACTAACATTATGCTTATATTTTCATTATGAAACACTTAATAAAAGTTAAAAAAGGAACTCTAATATATCATGTACTCATCTTTCCTTCTTCTTGACATTTTCAATCTATTTCTTCTTGTTACACGTACACAGCAGTGCGGATTTAAATTAGCTCAATTTTATAAAATTTCCTATCCTTTTCTTTTATAGCTGCATTTTTTTATATGAATTTTGTGTTTATTTTTATTAATTGTCAATGATTTAGATATAAATTCTATAAATAAATTAGCCTGATTAATTTGAAAAATTGCTTCGCATATATATTATTTACATGATATTTACTAATTAACTATGTATTTTCCGCTAAACAATCATCCATACAAAAATTTGTATTAATTTATACTTCAAATCCATCATAGACTATAAATATTTAATTAATAAAAGACCAAAAAGTGTTTTGTTTTTTTTAATTTTAATTATTTATTAATATAATATATATTGACGTAATTAGTCAGAGTATTCATTATTATTAAAGTACCTTTTAATTTTTTAAAAGGTATATTTTATTTTTAAATATAGAATTGGTACTTAAACTCATCTAATATTTCACAGCTAGCATACATAAAAAAAAAAAAAAAAAAAATATGTACTGAAAATTTTCTGAGAAAAAATAGTATAATTTTTGTTAAAGTATTTGTATAGATTTATGATGAGAAAAGAACAATAAACATAATATTATAACATTACAATCAATATGGCAAAATAAACAAATTATGGAGAGCTTTTTGATGGTTCTTTTGATTAGTGATATTAAAATAATCAAACCTTAAGTACTTGATAATTATTTAATTTATATTACTTAACTTAATTTCAAGTAAAATAAGTTTGTAAGAAATTTATATTTTATAATGCTACATATTATACATATAATTATATTTATTATTTATATATAATTATAGTTAGCAGACTGCAGTATTCTGTGTATAGGCAGCATTTCCATGGGACTTTCAATTTAAATATAAAATTTTATGTAAAATTGTTAGTCAATTAATGTTTAAGTGCTAATTATATATCATTGTCTAGAAACATTTTTATGTAAAAATAATCAAAGCACTCATACTATATGCCTCTTTACTGTACCTAATCCAATATTGAGGTAGAGGTAATCGACTGCTTGGAAATGTGATAAATGTATAATATCTGTAATGTGCCCTTTTATATTATAATGGGTTATATGTACTACTACTGTAAACTAAACGTACTGTTTGCATGTTAGCAAATTATTATAGCTTAATTATATGTTAACTGTTTGCTAATTGTAAAGAGGGCAGAAATCTTCCAATATAATTTTAAACAAAAACAGAGAACATCACGCAAATGTTCATCTGAACTCCAAATATATGTGCCCAATATGTAATTCATGTGTACACTTTTTATTTTTTCTCACACAACGAAATTTTTGTCTTTTTCTTTTTGTTTTAAGTTGACACACAAAGAAAAAGATTACCATAAAATTGTTTTAACACACAATTGCAAAATATATTTAATTTTTTTTTTTTTTGATTCCACTATTATTTTCTGGAATATATCTCACTTAAAATTTAGGACCATCCCTTGAGATAGATTTTAATTTTGTTCCTTCTAACTTTTGCTGTTTATGATAAATTCAAAAGGTAACAATTTTTTTACTATAGCACTTCAACATAATTAATTGTTTGATTGATTTTAAAACACGGTGTTAAATAAACAATCATGTATTGTTGCAGGGCACATATCAATGGTGTTATGTCAAAACAGATTAACTCAGTTAGTATGGTTGCTCAAAATCAACTCGTTTTATCACAAACCGAGACAGTTAATTGTTTTTGCACCTTGGGTTTCCAGGTATTAAATATGGTATTCCTGAAAAAACATTGTACAAAAACTATCATCTCGGTTAGTCATTTATGAGCAACCGTGATAAGTCACAGTAGCTGTATTTGTTGGAATACCATTGATATGTACATATTTACAAGTAGGGGGGTAGAAGGGGGCTGTCGAGGCTGTAGTGTTGTTAACACTCGCAAGAAAAATATTTCAATTAATTTTTTTTTTCCTACGCTGAAGATTGGAACATTTATTTCTAAAATTTCTACAATCATTTATGTGGCCCTGTTGCTTCCCCCTCGTAAGCCGCCAATGATAATTAATATTCCTAAATTAAAAGTACATAATTACAGTTAACTTGTCAGTCTCAGGATACTTCTGATGAGTACCAACCATAAAAATGTTAATCATAAACATTGCCAAAAATATAAAAATATATATATATTACTATAACTTTAAAATAATAATACTGAGCAAAATCTAAAAAAAATAATAATAATAATAAAAAAAAGATAATCAATCATTATAATAATACAGGGGTAAAAAAAAATAAAAAAAGTGGAAATTTTATATGTATATTAATATTATATTGAAATGGAAATTAGGAAGAAAAAATTAGAGCCACAATAACTGTATACATGTTTGCACTTTTATTAATAAATATTTAAAATAATATTTGTTTTATTTCTTAGTTGTAACACCATTGTTATAAAATGCTAGGAGATTGTTGAAGACATTTGGATTGTATCCTTTGAGGACTGGGGCCCCCTGGCTATACTTGCAGGAAGAGAAGAGGCTCAGGAGGGGGGTTGACCAAACAATGTTACGCACTCCCTCCGTGGCCAGGGTGTTCAACTGCAGCACCACGAAGTGGAACCAGCGGCCATCTGTCTGCACACTCTGTACTGTCACAGGTTCCGGCAGGGGTCGTTCATAGCTCAGCTGGTCCTGCAGCGCCAGACAGCAACGGGTTAGTGGTGAGATAATTAATTTGGCTTATGAATTCTCATGTAATTTAGTTTTTTACACACAATAGAGAAAAAGAAAATAATTATACTGATTCCCCCCCCCCCCCCCTTTTCCCAGAGTTTGAATAAACCTTCATCGTATTTATTTCAATTACTGTGATAAAAGATTAAGATGTTAAATTAATGTAAAAAAAAAAAAAAAAAAAACAGTAACTGCAGGACATAATTTGAGTTGGTGCTGGATTACTCACCCCAAACCTGTGTTTGGCTGCTGCAAGGGCAAGAGCGAAGGTGTGCACCAGAGACCGCCCCAGCACCTGGCTCTCCGTGACAGGCTCCTCATGAAGGTTGCGAACCTGAGTCTCGTTGTAGTGGAACACCGCAGTGTGCACGTGTGGATACAAGCTGGAGCCAGCCAGTGCTGTAAACAGGCAAACTTCAGTATCTGGCCACAAAACAAACTGTAATTGTATCTCTAAAAAATATATAATAAAACAATATAATTATGCATTCTAATTCTTTTGCTTTAAATTAAATTAAGCAGCAGTTATTAAAATTAATATGGACAAAATTCACGATTTTTTTTATAACATATTTGTATACAAATATCCAAATATTGCTAATTTTTTCAGATTTTTTAACCCTCTGAACACCGTCAAAATTGAGAGGAAAGGCACTGTGACGTCATAGTCATGCAACTTCATTCCCCATGTTTGTGTATTAATATTTGCATGACTATGACATCACAGTATTTTGCAGCAAAGAGGTTTAAAAAAATCTGAAAGAATATTGACAATACATAACTCAAAGTCCCCTATCCAATTTGCATAACAAAACAATTTTCATGAAGATTGTTCATTTTACGGTAACTTGTCTTAATGAAAAAAAAAAAAAAAAAAGGACATACAATTTAAGACCCTTAAAACACAATTTATCGATTTATCGAAAGGCAATCAAGCATTTAAATTTTTAAATAATTATTGCACTGAAGAATTTTCATTATACATATATTTTTTTAAATAAATAAATAAATTCTAACTTGAAAAATGTATTAAAGTAGAATGATCGATTCAATTTTTGGTGCTGGTTGCATCAATATGTTGCAAGGCGCTAGCGCGTTGTTGCGCGCGCAATTTGAATTCTATAATCTCTAATCTAACGTCAATTTGTAAATGAAAAACGCGATGTGAAAGGTCAAAAACCTTTCAAACCTCCGTTATAATAAAGCGTAATAAGGTTAGAGCAGTTAAATTATCCATACAAACAAATTATAAACAAAAAAATCGTCCGCATTTTATTAAAAAGATTCCATGGGTGGAATCGAACCTACGCCGCTCTGAACGATGACGATTGGAGAGGAGGTCTAGACCGTTGGGTCACAGAAGTAAGTTACAGTGATGAGAGATAAATGTTAATAAATTTGAAGACGTCAAAAATGTAAACACGACAGCAGCGCTGCAGTGTGACGGCATCATGTACTATTATGGCGCTAATTTAAAATAAAATTTTCATCCATTATTGCGACATTCTAATAGATTTTTCTACAGATTTTTATGAAGAGATGATACAGGTTATGACACTTCTTGATTTATCATATTATGTTACACCTCTAATTATTTTTTAAATACATTTTACGGGGAAATGCGAAAAAAATCAATGATCGAATAAAAAAAATTGCCATGTTTTTTGTGAAATTCGTACGATAACATGGAGTTGATAGCCGAGTCAAAAAACTTTTAGCTCCAAATGCTCGGAATTTTATTGAAGGACTTCATAAACTAACTTCAGATTCTGATTTATGGTGTTTGATAGTAACTTAATACGCAACAAAAAAGAGGTTTTACGGGAGCTCGCAATTTCGATCATTCTACTTTAAAATGTTTTATTACTGTAGAAATGTAATCTTATTTATTTTTAATCTTCAGCTAGTAATGTAACCATATACTGCTGCTATGTTTATTTTTCCTTAGCATGTATACTCACAGTAAATTTCTCTATCCTGATAGAAGTGTGTTGTATTAATGGAGATGGTAGGTTTGATAGGGTAGATATCTGGCAGGGGAGAGTTTGCTGTGGCTTGCACACTTGCAGCATTGGCATGAGGTGCGAGGGGTGCAGTTCCACTCAGCAGAACCCCAGGGGTCACCTCAAATCCCAACAGGTCCTCCCCACGCTCCAAGTAGGTCCTCACGGGCGCACCTCGCACTACCAGACCAGGGGCACTACGGCCAAGAGAGCCGCACAGACCGAGCAGGCGATCTGTCATCATTCGGCTGAAAACACAACAAAAAATATAATTGAAGGTCAGTGCTGTAGGCATTGGGGTGGTTATTAAACTCGTTTCAAATTTTTCAGTACAGGGCAAAATATACTATAGGTAATAGGGAGGGCCTACATATATACGGTATCCTTCACTCACTTGTCAGTTACACAGAAAAATATGATTGATATAAAAATATAAAACCAAAATGCATATCGTGTAAGTATTCTATATATACATATATTTTTTTTTGCATATTGCACTGCTACAGTATTTTTTAATTTTTTTCCTAAGAAAAAAAAAATGGTTAATTTGTATTGAAAAAAAAAAAAGAAAATTTATTTATTTATTTATTTATTTATTTATTTATTTATTTATTTATTTATTTATTTATTTATTTATTTATTTATTTATTTATTTATTTCACCCATTTATGCATACATAAAATACAACAGTAATGAAAATAATATAAAATAAAAATGAACATAATATGCAATTATTAATAATTTGTTAGGGTAAGGACCAATACAGTAGCACCAAAATGGCACCATAGCACATGAAGTGGTATTGGTCCGTAAAAGAAAAACACAAAATTATAAAGCCAAAACTGGCCTAGTCAAACAAAAAGGTCAGGAACCAAATACAAAAATAAAGCACAATCTTAAATCTCTTTAGAACTTACTTTCTTCTGTAGTCGGGAATACCATAAATTCGGGGAAAATTAAACCCAGGTCTGTTTGGATCTTTGAATTTTGGTAGCTTCTCTTGGTATGCATCAAACAGATGAGAGCCCAAAATACACCTGTAAAACAAGAAAAGATAATGGAGTATTGACCTCAATTTTTTTTATTGCAGAAATGGATAGAGGGTGCAAAGTTATGCTACCCTGATTTTTTTCCGTTTTTTTAGAGGCTGGGAAGTATTTTTAAAAAATTATTAAAGTTATTTTTGTGACGTCACGAGACGCCGCTCCTTAAGAAAAATATAGGACTTACCGCCGCGTGACGTCACAAAAAGGACTTTCAATAATTTTTTAAAAATACTTCCTGGGCTCTAAAAAATCTGAAAAAAATCAGGGTAGCATAACTTTGCACGCTCTATCCATTTCTGCAATAAAAAAATTTGAGGACAATACTCCATTAAAAATAAAAATATTTAAACACAGAACAAGCTATACGGGTCTTTCACCATACGTCACAAAAACATGACGTCACGTGAATGTAGGCAAAAAGCACCTATTTAACATGGTAGTAACATACCAAAAACTATTTATTTTCTGCAATATGACAATTGTGATACCTTTGACAATTATTTTATTTGATAGATTGAAATGTCAAGTAAATGGAAAAAAATACAATATTTGCCAATGATATCTGTGAAAAATACAATAAATCATTAAATAAAATGTAAATCGACTCCAAATTTCACGTCAATAATGACCATTTTACGACACTTATGCACTGATATTGATAATTGACCCTAACATTCGGAAAAAATATCAGCCAATCACCGACCATTGCTTTCCCCGCGGACTTTTGAATACGAGGGGGAAACGGCACAACAAAGAATAATGATAAAGAAACTAGTTAAAATAAAAAAAATGTATATGTTCAAGTTATGTATATTCATTTCTTACGTATATATTATTGTTAAAAAAAATTAAAAATATGTTAAGGGTAAGGTAACGCCACCAATGTTAAAAAAAATCCCTCTCACAAAAATTCTGAAAAAAATTTAAAATGTTCTCCTCTACACCCCTTATCAGTAGCTAAAATATCAGGTATACAAATACGATCTAGTTTTTGAGTTATGAATTTTTAAAGTTGACTAATTTAACATGGGATTTTCATTTCTCCATGTTAAAGTAGTCAACTTTAAAAATTTATAACTAAAAAACTAGATCGTATTTGTATACCTGATATTTTAGCTACTGATAGGGGGTGTAGAGGAGAACATTTTAAATTTTTTTCAGAATTTTTGTGAGAGGGATTTTTTTTAACATTGATGGTGTTACCTTACCCTTAAATTAGGAGCAATAAATCAAGTGATTCCAGTTCCCCCTAAGTACCTACTGATGAATGTAAACAACAACAAAGCCAAGCAAACACCGTATACATTACAATGAGAATTAGTAATATGAATTATATAATAGTACTTTAATACAGCAGTCAGTAATACTACTAAGTACAGAAAATGTGTCAATAGTCCAGGAAAGTTATGAAAATTATTTAAGGGAGGTGGAAAAAATTAGTTACCAGCTGAAACTTTGTACACAGGTAACTGACACCTATATAAACCCACTGTAAAAAGTCCCCTCGATTTTTCCCGGGACGATCGCCGGAATCCGGGTTTGTCCCGGAGAAATGAAGGGTTTCAAAATTATTTTTTTTCTCAAAAACTATCCACCCGATTTTAATAAATAAGATATCAAATTGAAGCTGACATAGCAGAGAATACGGAAAAAAATATTTTGGGTATAAAAAATTATTCTAACCTAGCAAAAAATTATAAATATATAAATTATGCATAAATTATGTACTTTTAATTAGAGATTGCACTGAAAGTATTACACATATCGATTTTGAGTTTATTTTCAATCATTTGCACAATTATACCAAAAATTTATTACTTTTTACACGAAGAGTCTATCTTCAATAACAAATAAGTTACAAGCGATATTGTAAAAGAAAGCGGGTGAAGTTTTAGAGGGAGAGACGGGACGGCGGCTATATAAGCGTGCGAAACACATTGAAAAGCCTCGTTGTAGCGGCTGTTTTGATGCAACAAAGGAACAAATAGTGATTATATCTGTATACGGTCACATTTTTAAAAATATTATTTGCATTTTATTACCCGTAATATTTTCATTTTTCACCTTCATTTATTGTAACCCATAAAAATAATATTCTGTGGGTAAGTTTGTGGGTTAATGTTTAATAAATATCATGCTTACATACCAATATCACATTTATAATTTTTAAAGTTGATCTGCAGTTTTTGTGTTTTATAATTGCAAAGCATATTAGCATAATATATATATACCTATGTGATATAAGTATATAATATATAATTTAATGTTAACTGCAGTTGATGTAAGATGTACAGTACTGTATCAATAATATCATGCACATGCACATTTATGATAATTGAAATAAAATTGAGGATGATAATATATTAAAGTAATTTATTTCTTTCAAATTAGAAATTCATATAGTAATTTTATTGTGGTCACGTTAAACGCTACCATAATCATATAAGTTGACTAATACATGCATATATTTGTCATATAAGGGTGATTTGCAGCATTCAACTCCTCGGCAGGTATAGTGGCGCACATTGGATTATAGTGGGGTGACCATGATGCATATACATATATTTGTTGGATATTATATGCATTACATTTTGTAGCCTCAACTTATCAAATGGATTCGAGAGAGCCCACTAAGGGAATGTGTTCTATATTTTAGTTTTTTTAGTTATTATACTCCTTGTATTGCAAATTCCCAATCTGTTGGTGTGATATTAATGAGATACCAAATAATCCAGGCGTGTACTTATAATGTATGGTACACTTTTGGTGGTAGAAATATAATTACTGATGCAAAAGGCTAAAGAGAAGACAGCTCATGGCGATTACTGAAGTGACTGAGGGAACCATGGAAAACCTTAGTCAGGATGGAAACCTTTAATTTTTTTCTTTTTATTAAGAAAAACTGAAATTTGCAAAACCTAGGGAAACTCATACAAGTGTATATCTTCATATATACTGGAATGTTAGATGAATGATGAAGAGAGCAATGAAATTATTTCTTAAAACGGTTATCCATCCAACTACATTTCATTATGTGTACTTTTGCTTTTGCAAATATTGATGTTTTTATTAATGAAAAGAAAAAAATTAAAGGTTTCCATCTTGACTAAAGTTTTCCATGGTTCCCTCAGTCACTTCAGTATAATCGCCATGCAATATGCAATACAAGGAGTAACTAAAATATAGAACACAGTCCCTTAGTGGGCTCTCTCGAATCCATTTGATAAGTTGAGGCTACAAAATGTAATGCATATAATATCCAACAAATATATGTATATGCATCATGGTCACCCCACTATAATCCAATGTGCGCTACTATACCTGCCGAGGAGTTGAATGCTGCAAATCACCCTTATATGACAAATATATGCATGTATTAGTCAACTTATATGATTATGGTAGCGTTTAACGTGACCACAATAAAATTACTATATGAATTTCTAATTTGAAAGAAATAAATTACTTTAATATATTATCATCCTCAATTTTATTTCAATTATCATAAATGTGCATGTGCATGATATTATTGATACAGTACTGTACATCTTACATCAACTGCAGTTAACATTAAATTATATATTATATACTTATATCACATAGGTATATATATATTATGCTAATATGCTTTGCAATTATAAAACACAAAAACTGCAGATCAACTTTAAAAATTATAAATGTGATATTGGTATGTAAGCATGATATTTATTAAACATTAACCCACAAACTTACCCACAGAATATTATTTTTATGGGTTACAATAAATGAAGGTGAAAAATGAAAATATTACGGGTAATAAAATGCAAATAATATTTTTAAAAATGTGACCGTATACAGATATAATCACTATTTGTTCCTTTGTTGCATCAAAACAGCCGCTACAACGAGGCTTTTCAATGTGTTTCGCACGCTTATATAGCCGCCGTCCCGTCTCTCCCTATAAAACTTCACCCGCTTTCTTTTACAATATCGCTTGTAACTTATTTGTTATTGAAGATAGACTCTTCGTGTAAAAAGTAATAAATTTTTGGTATAATTGTGCAAATGATTGAAAATAAACTCAAAATCGATATGTGTAATACTTTCAGTGCAATCTCTAATTAAAAGTACATAATTTATGCATAATTTAAATATTTATTATTTTTTGCTAGGTTAGAATAATTTTTTATACCCAAAATATTTTTTTCTGTATTCTCTGCTATGTCAGCTTCAATTTGACATCTTATTTATTAAAATCGGGTGGACAGTTTTTGAGAAAAAAAATAATTTTGAAACCCTTCATTTCTCCGGGACAAACCCGGATTCCGGCGATCGTCCCGGGAAAAATCGAGGGGACTTTTTACAGTGGGTTTATATAGGTGTCAGTTACCTGCGTACAAAGTTTCAGCTGGTAACTAATTTTTTCCACCTATTTTCACAATTTTCCTGGACTACAATAAACAAAGATCAGATGGATCAATTTATAACTGTGGGAAAAAATTGTTCAATGAACTACCAGATAATATAAAAATGTGTCATAATAAAAAAATGTTTAAAAGGCTATGTATTATATATGTGAAGGAAAGATTTCCCTATAGTAGTTAATTATATATTCATTGTGTAAGTAATTATTTGTAAAACTATCTTATATGTTAATTGGTATTTTGCTATCTCTGTTTTAATATATTGGTTTGTTCTGTAGGCATAAAAAATTATGAAACAAATTTTTATGTGATATTGTAAAATCAATTAATTAATATGTAACCAACTATTATGAATTTAAAAGCGAAAGCTTAAATAAAGGTTATTTCATTTCATTTCATTTCATTTCATTTCATTTCATTACAGTATGATTATTCCCCTTTTTATATACACAGTAGTTTGAAATTCTGTAGACATTACGCTAAAAGCTAAATGTAGTAATGGACAACTGCGATTTAAACTTACAGTATTTTTTTTTTTTTTTTTAGCAAAAATACAGCATGCACTATTAGAAACATGGAATAATATATAATTATGTATTTATAATATTTTTAGCACATACCAGTGGTAAACAAATAAATTCCTTGTGATCAAAATAAAACTCGGAAAACCAGTACTCCAGCCCTCACCGTTTCTCCCCCCGTTGGTGTAATTATAAGAACTTATTTATAGCAATGATTTAACCTAGAGATTTCGAGAAATTATCAATATAAAATTTTAATGGTGTACCAAACAAATTTAGACTAAATCTACTTTGTGAATACCCACTTTTGTAACGTAACTATCGAAAGTAAAAAATTTAACATTTTTACAGTTGCTTTAAATTCAAATACTGACAGCAAATAAAAAAAAAATACAATATTTTGCCAAAGATGATTTCTCTAAGCTGTGTTTTAATGTTTTAAGAGAACTGCATAAGAGTATGCATGACAGAATAAATTGGTATGAGTTATGAATGTGGCAGATGGATTTACAATACTTATTAATCAAAATCATGAATCAATATTAGTACAGGGTATATGATACATAGGGTACTGTACATATATATGTATACCTTTGCACCAGCTCATCCAAGTTTTCAGGTTGCTCTGCTGCAGAGGCTGCCGCGAGGTCCTCAATGGTTACAGGCAAGCCTTTTTTTACCTCAATGGCATTGATCAGCACCTGCGCCTGCTGCAGTCCCTCCACCAAAACATTGTTGTCTTGGTATGCATAACAAGGACGTCGGTGGTACAGTGGGTGTGTCTCATCTCGTGCGATAGGCTTTGGATGATAGCCAATAACATTCACACTGGAAAGAACATTATGAATATTATGAGTATGCATACCAGGTGTCAGTTGTTACCGTCCGTAACTTGTGAGCTCAATTTGCCCACTGCTCAAGCAGCATCATATAAAATGCACTCTAATTTGATAAGAAAGTGGAGTGGAGCAGTGGACTTTTTAAACAAGAAATTGATCAATGCAGAATAAACATAATTTTTACCATGTCCATACAGGATGGCATACACGTAGTTTCACGACTTCACTTATGGTACCGTATATATAAATAAATAGGAGGATACGTACAGAATGCATACAGTAGAATATCATACCTCTCTAATTTAGGTTTCTGTTCCTTCAAAAGTTCAAAAGGATCGGTAAGCGGCAGGCCGCGTTCCCTTAGCTCAGATTCTGCTCCAGTTTCGATTGGAGTTCGACGTCCTTGGATCTTCCAATGTTTTTTGAACATGCGGTCAAGGTGCTGTTTGCACAAAACATTTGTTAAACGCATATTTTGATATTAGTTTGATTAAAAAACACGATAAGTTTGTAAATTTGCCCATGCAAATATGCCGACAGCTGATCGATTGATCGATTCAGAGGTGGCGTCCCAAATCACTTTCTCGTCCCCTGTAGGGGCCCTAAATGAACTTTCCCCTGGCCGCTATATGCTATATAAGTAGGGCGCATATGATGCGCCCTAAATTTCACCGCCATTGTAGGGAAGGGTAGGGTAGGGTAGTAGGCGAGAATGGACATTTGGGACGCCACCGGACTATTTCAAAGTTTAGTGGACGCTAGTGTCATCCGCCCCTTTGACGATCAAATCCTGAACTAGTCCAACTACAAGCCTACAAGAAAGTGACGGTTGTGTTGTGACTTGTGGTTTTTGGTAAAAAATTGTAAACAATAATGAAATTTGAAATTTTTTTTTGTATAAGATTCTTGTAATTTTTGTGATTTTCTACTTACGGGCCTGATTTTTTTTCATGCGTGATTACTGATTATCGTAGAAAAACATGGAGACTATTGATAGTTTTAGACTCAAGGTAGGTTCATGAAAGAATTTAACAAAGGGTATATATGTTCATATTGAATGTATGCATATTATTTATTTCACTTTTTGTACTTTTACCTTTGCCGGTGTTCGATGTAATCCTTCTGTATGTCGTATGTTACGATGGTCACTTAGTGTTCGTGCACGTCACTAACACTTGCATGTATGCATACTACTCATATATATCATTACGTTTCGAGAGTCAACCGCTCTCTTCCTCAGGTGATCTGAGACTAAATACGATGTACATACCTGAGAGTACTTTGAGATTCCTGATGTAAGACTTTGAGAAGGGAAGGGGGGAGGGGAAAAGAAGATTACATCAAACACCGGCAAAGGTAAAACAAACAAAGGCACAGAACACAATGGCATTTTTGGCGCTAGTTACCCATTCCACTTTCACAATTAATGGTAACTTTCCATTTATTAAGTAAATGTTAATTAACAACTCCCTTCTCAGGACAGACATATCGGGTAACAAAAATACTGTGGTCATACACAGATGTGTTTGTATATCAACTTCTGTCTTCTTTGTTTACAGTATCTGCCTCAAGAAGAGTTGGATCGTATTATATTAAAAGTTCAGCAAGCACGGCAAGATAAGGAAGATAATTGGCGCTGGCAGTGCTATCTTGCAGAAATAAATAAGACATCAGCCCTCGGCAAAGACAAATCATCAACTTCAAGTGTATCAAACACTGAGAGTGGTAGCTGCTGCAGTACTGATGAAGATAAGCCATGCAAGCTGGAGAATCTTAACAGGACTAAAAAACATACACCTTCCCAAGCTTGTCCCACGAGTCCCAAAAAAAACATCACTTCGTTTGATCAACATTTAAAAACCTGTGAGACTATTGGTAAAATTCAGCTGAGTATACAAAGCCTTTTGGCTGGGATTGGTGTACAGCTTGAGGCAGCTCGGGAAGTGCACACAGACAATGATGAAGATGGACCAACGTCTGCAAGGGCGGCTAAGAACAGGCAGATCCGGCTAGTCGAGTTCAATGCTCGGTTCCGTAGAAACTACATCTACCCGCTGCAGATAGAGGTAAATATAGAAATATTTTAATTAATGTGAACCCTTCTAAATAGTTTGATAGCTGTGCTAAATAGTAATTACTTTATTTATTTCACATTAAATAAAAATTTTCTATGCAATATGCCTACTATAGTACAAAAATTGAGTTACTGCATGACATGTAAATGTAACAGTTTCAACTGTGTGACATATAAGTAGCAGCCGTGATTTATTCAGGTGGACAGATGCAGTGAGCAGCTGGCAGGACAGGCGCCCACTGACAGCCCCGTCCCCAGCAACACCTCAAGACAGTCTGCATTGAGGACCCTTGAGCGAGGACATGCACATGCCTTTCAGGCCCTGCAGGTCAGCCTCTAGTTTTGGTGCCACGAGTTCCTATTCCTTAGTAATTTAATGTCTGTAGTTAGGAAGAGCAATACTGTACAGTAGAATGAATCCCTCTTAAAAATGCAGCCCTTCTTTAATTTTAGTGTTCTTTGAAAGAGTTTTTTGTGTCTTCAACTTTTTTTTTTTTTTACTCAAGATGCATGTATACTAAAATTTAATGCTTACATTTAGACCATTAGTTTCGTGCTAAATTCCCTGAATGTTTTAATGTTGTTGGTTTAGTCACACTAATGTTAGTGTTGTCACAGGTGTTTCAGCGTCAGGGTCAAGCTCTGCGAGAGCTCTTCCTAGAGCACCGTTTGTTTGACGACCTGCTGAATCAGCTGGCACGCCTTGCTCAGCTCGCTTCCGCTCTTGGACTGCCTCATGAGGTATTTAGCAGATATTAATAAGAACTCGTATGAACGTGGTAGCATAAAAATATCCTAACTCCATTGGTAAGTAAAAATGAAGTTAGGATATTTTATATAGGTATGTCATCGTAACCTTACCCCATTTTTACTTACCAATGAAATTAGGATATTTTTCCGCTACCACGTCGATGTGTTGCATGTATGGCAATGGCAGGCTCCTGTAATCCAGCTACTTGGAGCTGTGATTTTGATTTCTTTCTCCCTTTTAACTCAATTAAGACTCCAAGTAGCTGACATAAAGAAACCTGCCACATACATACATAATATATACATCGTTTCTCAGTATTTGATTATTTTTTTCTTCTTATTTTTCTTTTGTTTAATTTTATGTTACACAAAATTATTTCTGGTTTTCTGATAGAAACATCAACAACATTACATACAGTACTGTATTCAAAATGAGATCAAAACAATAAATTAAATGCTTTCACTGCCTTACTGTAACAAAAATGTGAAAATGCTAACATACCAAACAGTGGTTGTTGGTTGGTAGGGCAACAGTAGGAGGTTACAACCATCCTAAGAATTCTGCTTGTGTTAAGACCATGTTGTTGCCCAGGGTGTGGACAGCCAGCGTCGTGGCCTGAAGGAGCAGCTGGCCCAGCTGACCTTAAATCAAGACATGTCGCGTCTGGGGCTCACTAGCACTCGCCACACACCACACAGAAATACTCACCAGAAGCTAGGGCCCTCACAGTATAGGAGCCCAGCAGCCCGAACTAGCCATGTGAGTGTGATAACCTACTTGCTGCCACTTCATCAAATCAAAAATTCCTTTAAAGTTCTTAAATAAATAATTTTATTTGATATTTTGTCTTACTTACCATTTTTAATTCTCATTTATTCTTATAGTGCAAGTTTAAATTGCTTTGTTGTTGTTAATTATTAAATAAAATTCTTATTTTTTTTAAGGGATGCACAAATAAAAGTAAATCAAGAGAACTATTAATTTTTGTTGTGCTTCAGACACGGTCTCGGCCAGCTAGAGGTACCTCTCTGCGTCCTCGAGTCCCACCCCAGGGCAGCCAGATCCGGACACAGGTAGAAAAAATCCCACAAGCTGCGATACACACCTGGACCCTGTGTGAGCAGGATGTAACCTCGGAGCCTGTCGAGCAGCCGGCCAGCTCAGGAGCCAGCAGTGACCAGCAGCAGTAAGTATGAGCAGTTGTTGTAATATGCAATGAGTAATGCCATTTAAATGGTCTTGTAATTTCTGCATATCATACTGCTTGATTTTCAAAATATTGTCAGAAATATTGATTAATCTGAGTAACTTTGGCATCCTAATGTTCCATTGAAAATTTCTGTCTGACAGAATTGAAAAATAAATTTTAAATGTGCAAGAATAATCTGAAATTTAATCTCTTATGGTTTGGCAAAGTTCAAAAGGGCTGTTTTCTTACGACAGTTTCATTTCCAATTTCTGTCCACCCATATAGGCTTATACATATAAACTTGTACCTTACTTTTCACAAAACTGATCAGACGGATCCACTTCAAAGTTTGTATGACATCTATTGATCCCATTCCGAGATCTCAATCAATTGAGATTCATCCTAACAAGAAAAAATAAAGAGAATAACATTTCATCATCGATACAAAAAGCTATTTTAATGTACAATCTATTGCATGGTGGTGGAATTTTTTTAAACAACCAGTTGTACATCATACTTTCAGAGAGCAACTTAAAATTAGCCTGTATCTTGTCTTAATAGAAGTGCATACATACTTGTATGTACTGTATTTTTAATATTAATTTACTGTACAGTATGCAGTACAGTATATATACTGTGCATTAAATTGATGATTGTTGAATATTGTAAACACAAATTCCCTCTCTCTTCACATGCAACTATATCTAACAGAACTCTTAAATCTAGTATTTATGTTTAATTTATATGGTGTTACCAATAAAGATTAATTACTGTATTAGAAGATAAAAATACTGAGAGAAGGAATTAGGGGGACTACGGAGAAAAAAGAAAACTGCAAACCACATAAAAGAGAGAATTTTTTTTTTGTACCAGTATTGTGGAATACATGAACTGTGGAACAATTTAACAAGCTTAAAGGAGGTTAACAGCTTCAGCTTTTATGTTTTTATCAATTCATAAATAATACATATGTCAAACTTATTAGTGCACGAAAAAAAATAGTCACCAGCCTCTGCCTTGTATGAGTTCCAACAGTTAACATTCAAAAAGCACGCCAAGCAAAAGTAGGGCTTATGATGATGTCTATTGTACCCAGAGTGTAGCGCCTGACATCATAAAAGCTCCACTTTTGATGGGCGCGCTTTTTGAATGTCAACTGCTGGAACTCGTAGAAGGCGGAGGGAGGGTGGTGACTATTTTGTTGGTGCAATAATAAATTTGATATTGTTTATAAAATGATAAAAATATAAAAGCTGAAGCCATTCCTTTCCTTTAAATAAAGTTGTCATGCTATATCTCATCGCAAATGAAAACTAAACTAGTGATCCTTTCTTGTCCGCAGGCCTGTGGAATCTAGCCAGCCGGTGAATGTGCGTGTGTACTTGATGCAACACGAGCCCGCCCCTCTCTATGCTGCCATGACGGAAGTGCAGGAGGCAGGTACTCAAACTACCCGCCTTGAGTCCCGTGGTGTAGGCACAGACACGGAGCAAGTAGACTCTGCTAGAGACAGCTTAGGTATCACGGTGCCCCATGGCAAGCTGGCGGACATTGGAGATGAAGTCCTCACACCACAGCTGCCAGTCAATGACTCGTGAGTATCTATCTATTACTGACTTTGTTTGAAAATAAATTTGCTTTGATATACACATTTATTGTAAGCTGTTAATTATGATATAACATTGAAGCTTAGTCATAAGAAAATTACTACTTCCCCCCTGCTTCATTATTTTGAACAACAAATAAAATAATGATTTATTTATTTATTTATTTATTTATTTATTTATTTATTTATTTATTTATTTATTTATGTATTTATTATATTTATTCAGAAAACAGACTACAGGTTAGATAATCCGATTATAAAGAATACAATAGTTCCTTAGAACAAAAAGAAGCATTTTAAAAAATAATGTCAAAGTATAATAACGCCACCAATGTTAAAAAAAATCCCTCACACGAAAATTATGAAAAAAAAATAAAATTTTCTTCTCTACACCCCCTATTAGTAGCTAAAATATCAGGTACAGTATACAAATACGAGACTAGTTTTTGAGTTATGATTTTTTAAACTTGACTAATTTAACATGGAAGTTCCATTTCTCCATGTTAAAGTAGTCAACTTTAAAAATTCATAACTCAAAAACTAGCTTGTATGTGTACACCTGATATTTTAACTACTGATAGGGGGTGTAGAGGAGAAAATTTTAATTTTTTTCATAATTTTCATGAATAGGATTTTTTTTTAACATTGGCGGCATTATCTTACCCTTAATTATTAAAAATTTGTCTGCTGTAATTACTTTTAAAAATATTAATACTGTTATTAAAAATACAGTAGTAATAAAACAACTTGGTGTATATTAATTAATGTTGTCCAGAACTTACAACCAATGCAAAGGATATTATTTTATAAATTAGCCTATCTTAAATATTTGGTAATGTACTTTGAGAAAATTAATATGAAATCCATTTTCTGATTTTTGTTGATTGCTATATGAATTATTTATTGTATTCCAGGCTGACTGCCAGGCTTCAGCAAGCCGTGTTGAGTGAGCTTGCTGGCAAGACCAACCACCTGGGCCCCCTCATCGAGCAGCTTCTGCGTGAGGAGTTCCTCTAGAAGGCCTCCCCTCCCCTTGTTGTAGATTTTACTTCATTCATGCTCGTTGTCCAGCAGGACTGGCAACCTCATTCCTTTACATACAGCAGCAACAAAATTTACTGTCAACAAATATTTTTTCTAAGTCATACTTACAAGGTAAATAAAATATTATTATTTTCATTTAATATATTTTCAATTTAACAGTACCATAATATTGCTTAAAAGGCAGTGTTAATAAACTTAAGTGATTTGACGTACAATAATCTGCATAAGAAGAGTTGAAATCCACTTTGCTAAAATTCTTTTTTGATTGTTGAATAAAATTAGGAGAATTTTACATTTCAACATTTTGTATTTAATATTTTTATTGTCACTTCACTTTTATAATTTTTCAAATATTTTCATGACAAAAAAGTACTAGGTTGAAAATGTAAGATTTTCACAATTAAATATAGATATATGTACTGTATTAACAAAACATTTCAATAAAACTCGTCACAAAATAGCATGCTTGGGTAGCCTTTTAGAAAATTAGAAATAAATGCTGTGAAGAACAGAAACCTGCTCAATTGGCAGTTATTTTAGAAACAAAAAAGCCGGTATGAAAATAGCTCTTTGGCCCTTAATTATATCTTTTTAAATTAAGGCTTTACAATAATCAACAATAGTAATGCTAGCTTTAGTGCCATTTTGTCTAATGATAAAGTAATATAAACTTATAGTGAGTATTGCAAATGACAATAAGATTTTGAGATTATTGCAAAACTTAGGAACTGGGTGATTATTTCTTGACAAGGGTCTCCATGAATGATGCCATACGAATGTCACGGCTGCTAATGCCACTCACATCATGAGAGGCAAGCGTAACCTGCACCTTGTTGTACACGTTAAACCACTCAGGGTGGTGGTCCATCTTCTCTGCCAGTAGTGCAATTCGAGACATGAAACCAAATGCCTGCAATGATATATATAGTTTTACATGTAAGCAGCAAGTAGAAATGCTTAATATAAATTACAATATGCACTTTATCTTGCAGTTAATTTAAAAAATAACAAGTACTCTTTGAGGTCATTTTGGTAAAAAAAAAAAAAAAAAAAATGCATGAAATATCTATATTAGACCCTGTGCAATATTGCATTGCTAAATGTTGCAACCGCTAGGAAATTGAGAATATTTTAAAATTCACACAAAAAAAAATGTGCGTTAATAATATTATACTCTATATATATAATAAATAAACAGAGTTTAATATTCTAGCTGGAGACAATTAAACAAAGCTCGGGTTCACACCCAGCATGTCAGATTGTACTGTTAGAAGCAAATTGCTATTATAGTGCTCAATTTACAGTTCATTAATGAAGTTGCTTAATTTTTTTTTTATATATTATGACAGTATACCTCGTTAAAGTCTTTGAAAAGGAACTCCTTGTAGATGGCCTCTCGGTCCTTGACCATTGTCCATCCTGCTGACTGCAACGGCTCCAGTGCTTTAGTTTTCTCCTCTCCACTCAGCTTGCCAGCCTAAAAAACATGTTATCCTATCTATTATGGTGTAAACACACAGGGTGTCAAAAATGTATTGTACACTATATGCATATGTATCACTTCAGCGGGTGTTGGCAGCTTAAATTGGCACAGTATACTATGGCCTAAAAAACGTTCTCGGCACAATTAAGACCGGAGTTGTGTTTAGTGGGATATATATAGCCTCAGCCACCTGTTGCCACAGAAATAATTTCACCGAATTTCACTGATCCAAACTATATAATTAAGAGTCAAACCTGTATGCATATATACCGTTAATATAAAAACTTAATATGCATCATGCATTACATGCAACTTTTAACAAGTTATTATATTACCATTTTACGGGATGCTTTTTTAGTGGTGTTACAATATTGAGCAGAGAGCAGCCCCGTCACGTCGTGCACTTTCAAATAACGGGTGGTTGAAAAGATGGCGATTCTGGAGCTGGAGAACATTGATTGGATCGGATCCTCAGAGGTCAAGGTCGTCTAGCTGATAACTTTGTAAAAAATGTGTTTTTTGTGCTAAATATTCTATGACCTCTCTTTTACAACAGCAATTATGATTCCTTATGTTAGCTTAAATATTCTTAAGTTTGATTTTTTATATCTTTGTGTCAACTTTACAATGAAAAAGGTTTTAAATTGATATTTTCAATTTCATCGCTTCAAACTCAAACGTCGTCTGCTAGTGACGTCATGATTTTTTTCCCTCTCTACAGCTACAGAACCAGAGTTCAATTCTAACATGGTACCTTTATTTTTTTTAGGCAAATTTTTAGATAGTTAAGTAAAAAACTGCAATAAGTTATATGCATACTTATACTAAAATTATTAATATTTTACGTAACAATTTAATTAAATAAGTGTATGAAACTATGAAAATCAAATATAAATTAATATAGAAAATCATCATGACGTCACAATCTATATCAGCTGCTCATGACCTTTTGGGTTTGGGATTTCCAAATTAAGTGCAAAGTTGCACATTGGAAAGTTTGTTTATTAATGTTTCCCAGATCTTTCCTTATTCCGTGTTGTGCTGTATTGTTTTATGCGTTTTTTAATTATTTTTTAAAATGTTTAGCTTTTAATTAATAGCATCCTCGTACTCTCGTACATATTAATTACATACTTTGCTGTTTTAGTTTGTTTTCTTGGATTAATCAGGAAAAATAAAAATGAATGGGGACAGCGTCTTGGAAGAAATTATGAACATGCCAGATCTGTCCAGAGTACCTCTAAAAGCGCTTAGCGAAAACTCACTGTATCAGCTTTCCTTGAAGCTAAATGCACAAAAGCTGATTCGTAATGAAAAAGGACATCTCAGGTATGCATGATACAGGATACAGTACATACTGTATGTACGTATGCATATTATACAGACTCATACAGTACATACTGTACTGTACATATTTATGTTTATTATCATATGCCTTGGTGTACAGCTAACCGATTTTTATGCATGCCTGGTTTTCTTGACTCTGCCCTGCAGCAAAATACATAATATAAATATTATAAATTTAATATAATTTATAATAATTATAATTATGTATGCAATACATAATTATATATTAAGGTGCTCTCACATATTCGAAAATTGCTAGGGAAACACGCCGTAGCAAATGTTGATAACGCCATATGCATAGAGATCGCGATCTGCTGCTGCGACGTTCTACGCCTATGGCACGCTGTAGCAAAATAAAACTTTTTGATTTTGCTACAGCATTCACATGATTTTTCACCGCAGCTGCCGCACGACAAACGAGAATATATGAAAGGCTTACGGCATTTCTACAGACTCCGTACCAATTTTCGAACATGTGAAAGCACCTTTCTGCATATGTACCGACGGGGGACTTAAAAGTGCCTATATACATAGGTCTTATAAGCATGACGTCAAAAGCGACGTTTTGCATCAAGGTATTAGTGATAAGAAGAAAAAGGCATCGAGCATTGACTGACCTTCACTCCACAAATTCAATACACATCATTGCTTATACATACGACGTAAACAGCAAGACACTTTTAAGTCCTCCCATCGGTACCATGCATTGCAAATACAGTCAAGCCCCCCCCCCCTCATTTTAGATTATGTATTTGCCCAAAATAAAATATCTTCAGCAAGCAATCACTTTTCCCTATATACACTGTAACACTAAAATTTGATTCTAAAAGGTCATATAAAAAATATTAAATTACATATTCATACTACCGTGTCAATCTAGAATTTCTGTGGCCACCACCAGACTTTATAAGTTACAATTAACCTTCAAGATAAGAAGATTACAGTGCATAGCCTGGTTTTATTTTTAGCCCAGTTTTTGTTCTGGCCTGCTTTTGGGCTCCTTATAGGGAAAAAAAGTAAAAAAAAAAAAAAAAAAAAAGTTTAACACATTAACCAAATCATCCTTTCCATGAAAATGACAACTTCAATACCTTGATCGCCTTTTTAATGGCTCAAAAAAAAATAATAATAATAATAATAATAACAACAAATTAAAGTAGCCATTTTGCCAAAAATCTCACTCGCCATTTAAATAACATGGAAATTAAAAAAACTGGAACGTTTTCAAAAATCATGGCCGGCCACACAAATATTTTTTTTACTCAAAGAAATGCTCTGATATGGAACCAAAAGTATGATGAAGTTAACTGCAACTTGTTTATAATGTTTTTGAATTTTTAAGAACCTTAAATATGACGGATAAAAATTATTAAAAGTGCGAAATGTCTTAAGAGCGTCCAAAACCGGGCTATGTGGTGTATGTATGGCACTATATTGAGATTACTAATTGTGTCCAGGGACTGGCGAGGACTGGCCCAGCTGGTGGGTTTTGCAGGGGATGAGGTGGCTGCACTGGGCTGGCTGCAGGACCCTTTCTCCAAGGTACTTGAGCAATGGGCAAAACTACCCAATCCGAATGTGGAACCAAACCTTGCCTCGCTGCAAAGCCTGCTGGGAGAACTGGACAGATGGGACATCCATGATGACACAGAGTCATTGCTGGGTATGCTACAAGCATTTTTTTTAATAGTATTGAGGTGTCATAGCTATTAATGAATTACAGATGTGCTTTAATATTAATTAATATTTTTTATTATTTCTTCCTTAAAAGCAAACTTTATAATTTACAGCACTGTTTTAAAAGTTGGCTTGAAGTATTTTTTTTACTCCTGGCAGTGTACATAATTCTGTTCTTTTATCATTGCAGAATCTGACGCAGATGTCTACTTAAAGAGCTTGGAAAGCAGATGTGTAGAGCTCGAGTCTGATGTATTTAGAGATGCACTAACCCAAGGTATTTTATGCACCTTATTTGATGATAAATAAAGTTTCATTATTTTCTTCTTGCATTATGTATATCTCTTTAAGGGTAATATAATACGAACAATCGATTGTTGTAGTCCCATTTGATTAACATGTAAACCTTAGCAACCTCATAATGATTCTGATTTTTTTTTTGAGAGACAGTTCTTGGCACCAAAAAAATATGGAAAAAATTTCAAAACAATCGGACGATCCAATTTTTTTAAATTAATTTCTTAGTTTAGGTCTCCATGGGAAAGCCCTATTCTTAAAATTTAAAAAATTCATTTCAAAAAATTGGATCGTCCGATTGTTTTGAATTTTTTCCACATTTTTTTGGTGCTAAGAACTGTCTCTAAAAAAAAATTCAGAATTATTATGAGGCTGCTTAGGTTTACATGTTAATCAAATGGGACTATAACAATCGATTGTTCGTGTTATCTTACCCTTAAGTCTTTTTATATCAAACTGTCTTATGTTACAATAATTATTATTTTTTTAATTCTTTAAATTATTAAAATAAGTGCTAATTTTATCAATCACAAAATATTGGAACATTTAGGATGTGGTTTATTGCAAATTATAATCACAGACAATTATTTTTATAATCCCTTATATTAAAGTGCTACACTTGTGAGCTATTGTGCCAAGATTACAATTGTACTGTGACCTTGCAGATGACCAGGATCGTCTGCAGAAGGGTCTTCCCCTGCAGATATACGATGGACTGCTGCTCTATGCAAACGAGGACATGGACCATGCAAAGGCTATTGTGGACAGTCTGGAAGATAAGGGGCTCAAGGTAAGGCAAAGCAGGCCTGGACTGGAGTTCTCCATGTTTGATTGTCAAGGTCAAGCTGATTGTGATATTCATGAAGTTTGTACCTGCTTGCTTGGATATTATAAGTAAAGACTAATGGCGTCTGTATGCAGAGACATTCTTATTGACAGTTAACAGCTACATGTACTTTTTTAATTTTTTTTAAATTAATTTTAGTAAATGACCAGTTGATTCAACATTGACTAACTAATGGATGTTTTGTAGATCTGTGTAAAGGAGCGAGACCTGATGGTTGGGGTGTTTGAGCATTCGGCCATGCTGAAACTGATTGCTGACCGCTGCAGCCGCCTAATTGTCATCTTTTCTGAGGCCTTCCTTAAAACAGACCTCAACCGCTTCCTAGTCTCCTATGCACAGTCTGTTGGGATTGGTAAGTACAATATATCCATCTGATGGTGAAGGGATCATACACACCATAAAATAATTCACCTGATGCATTGTAGATGAATGTGTTGTGCTGCTTCTATATTCATGATGTTAAGTTTGTATTTTTTTAAAAGATTGCACTGCTTTGAAAGAAGTTGATTAATTTGTTGTTATGTTATCTCTGCCACATCAATAAAAACTAAAAACTTAGTGCTTTTCACTCTTTATAGCAACTATCATTGAGTTGAAATTATCTGTATGCTTACAGGAAACAACCAACGTAAGGTGATTCCAGTTATCTTTGAAGACTGTGTCATTCCTACGGAGCTCAACTTCAACTTCCGTCTGAAGTACACCAGCAATACTGCGTTCTACAATTTTTACGACAAACTTTATGAGTCTGTGCGGCCTTCCCATATGCTACCATTAAGTGCCATGAGAACCCCAGCTGCTGCATTGGGGTGAGTCATGTGACACTATTGTACAAAAATGGGGGAATATTCCCACAATCAAAATAAATGTGAATCTATATGGGCGATTTCATTCCCAGCATTCGGTGTTGGTGCAATAAATTGCATTATTCTGTTGACGAAGGTCAAGTGTGGTATGTAATACATTGTTGCCAGCATAGTATTTTAACAATATTTTTCTTATCGTTTGTACCTGTGTGCTGGGTATCTCATCCATCTACAATGTAGCAAACTAATCAAGAATAATTACAGGATCAACGTTTGTTATTGAACAAATAAACTTAAATAAGTTAAAAGAAAGGGCATTTCTTATAGTCGTTACTGTATTATTTTAATGTATTTTTTTTCTATACTGTTATGTATAAAATAATATTTTAATAACAGTGCTAAATTTAACAATTTTATGAAGAAATTGCAAAAAATTCAATACATACTAAATGAAAAGAAACCAAGATTTTTGTTACAGTGGTCAATTTTCTATCCAACAATAAGAAACAAAATTAAAAACTTGCTCTGTGCATGATTACTATAATGTTGCTTTGTTACAGTGCGATTCGCAAGGTGCCAAGCAGCCCTGCAAGGAGTAAAGAACGGAAAACAGAGTCCCAGCCACTGCAACCGGCTCGCAGTTCTTCCTACCTGGAGGATAACCTGAAGGAAAACAAGTCTGAGTACTTCGAGTCTGGCTACTTGAGTGTTAGTGACAGCATGCTTGATGCCGAGCCCATAAAGCCAAAGTCGCTATTCAAAAAGATGGTCCACAATACAGTCCACAAATTAATCAAGACAAAGAAGAAGAAAAAGAAAGTTGCTCTTGAGGCATACTAATGATGTGGACAATCTTAAATACAGCAACACCAACCCAGCATATTTTTTTAAAACTTTTTGTTTCAAAATTAACTTTTATACCATTTCTTTGCACTTCAACTCTCTTTATTATTGGAAAAATGATAAAATTTAAAGATTTAATTTACAGATAAATTTGATGTAAAATGCATCTATTATCTGGTTTAAATTTTATGTACAATGTGTTATTGAAAGAATTGAATATTTACTAAATTGTACATAAAAAATTATATACTCTATTAATGTTATGACAAAATTTGTTGTTAAAATAATAAATAATATTTTTATAAACCAAGCAAATGCTTCAATCTCACGAATAATAAGAAATGTATTTTCAGCAACTTTAGCATCCTGTTTGTGAAAGTACAGTGATCCTCAATTTTTAAATTTGTTGCAATTTTTATATACAAATAATACTGGCCATATCAGCACTCTCCTTGCTATAAAGAATGTTGCATTTTCAGAAGTTGTTAAGGGTAAGGTAACGCCACCAATGTTAAAAAAAATCCCTCTCACAAAAATTCTGAAAAAAATTTAAAATGTTCTCCTCTATACCCCCTATCAGTACCTAAAATATCAGGTATACAAATACGATCTAGTTTTTGAGATATAAATTTTTAAAGTTGACTACTTTAACATGGAGAAATGAAACTCCCATGTTAAATTGGTCAACTTTAAAAATTCATAACTCAAAAACTAGATCGTATTTGTATACCTGATATTTTAGCTACTGATAGGGGGTGTAGAGGAGAACATTTTAAATTTTTTTCAGAATTTTTGTGAGAGGGATTTTTTTTAACATTGGTGGCGTTACCTTACCCTTAAGGGTAAGATAACACGAAACACTGATTGTTGTAGTCCCATTTGATTAACATGTAAACCTTAGCAACCTCATAATAATACTGATTTTTTTTTTTTGAGAGACAGTTCTTAGCACCAAAAAAATGTGGAAAAAATTTCAAAACAACCGGACGATCCAATTTTTTTAAATTAATTTCTTAGTTTAGGTCTCCATGGGAAAGCCCTGTACTGAAAATTTAAAAAATTAATTTAAAAAAATTGGATCGTCCGATTGTTTTGAAATTTGTTCCACATTTTTTTGGTGCCAAGAACTGTATCTAAAAAAAAAATCAGAATTATTATGAGGTTGCTAAGGTTTACATGTTAATCAAATGGGACTACAACAATTGATGTTTCGTGTTATCTTACCCTTAAGTACTGTATATATTTTTGATGTCCCTTTGGAACTAGTTAACTGTGCATGTAATGTAATAACTTTTAAAGTTATGAACATGGAGAAATTACACTGTAATTTATCTATGGTTATGAAGACAATACAAAGTTCAATATTTTTATATACATGGAGCATGGATAAATTATAGAGTATTTTCTACATGTACATGGAGTGTGTGACGTGCACTTCTAACATCATACTCCATCAAATTTGTTTTAAAAAAAGATAAGACCTGCACGTACATAATTTACTTGGGACCAGTCTGTTGCATCACTGCTTGGGCTAAACTATTTTTGTATGTCACTGTTTATGAAATAAATGCTTAGTATTTTACTATTTTGTATTAATATCTGAAAGTTTACTTCCATTTTATCATCCTAAGTCTTGCATTAAATTTTTGTAAATTAGAATACCAGCAAAAGTTACAATGACTATCTGTAATTCATTTTCAATAAATAAACAGAGTTTTTTTTTTTTAAAGTTTTATTATACTGCATGATTACACTATTTATTTTCAATGCTACTGAATATTACATAAAAAAAAAATGGAACGAAAAATTAAGAAAAAAATTTGAACAATTACATTAAAAAAAAAAACAGATACCTGGAACATAAATTTTTTAAATACAAAATACGGTTTAAAAGATTGGACAAAAAACAAAATATTTACAATATTTACAGAAAGGCAACAAAAATTTAGGAAAATTTGAACATGAATTAAAGTTTAAATTAAACCAATACTTGACAATAACATCATTGGGTTGTAAAATAAAACTTTAGGAGTAATATGGGCATCATTGGGTACAAACTTGACATTAATTTGTAAGATCAGAACATTACAAAAACACTAATTTTCACAATAGTACATACAGAATATTTATTGCAAATTGAAGTCTTCTATTCAATAAAAATAATAAGCATGCATGATTTTAATTTTGATCTAATTAACAATTAGCATTGATTTTTTTTATACCACTGAAAGTTTAACATTGACTTAAGTAGAAACAGTTTTAAAACTTTTGTTTCAGTTACTTCAATTTAAGTATTGAATGAATATTATATTCCCCACTAAAAAAAGAAAAAAAAAACAGTTTAAAAAAAAAAAAAACTTTCATATTATTGCACAGCAAATTGTAAGCATTTAGATAAAGCATGTCACACAGCACCATTAATTATTGTTTATAAACTTTGATTTGGAATCTGATATTAAAAAAATCAGATTTGGGTCAGGCAATAGGTGTAATATTGGTATTAAGCAATCATTAATACAGAGTGTAATAATGGTTTGAATTCACTTACTTTAATAATGCATAATATTTATTAGCTTGTTACCTTCTTGATAAAATAATATAAAATAGCTCTGTTTTTAGTCAACAATACAATTATTTGCCCAGCCCCACTAAAGCCTCATCCATTAATTCATCATCAGTGATGCAAGGAGAGGGTTGAGAAGAGTGGGGAGAGGGCAGAACCAGTGGGCTGCACAGTGGGGATGGAGCTGGAGACTTGACAATGTGCACAGACACAGAGGGGGAGAGGACAGGGGGAAGATGCACAGGGGGAGGGGCAGCAGGCGGAGGTGGAGGAGTATTTCTTGGCATTTTGGCAGAATCACTTTTCCTTTCTCCTAAAGTAGAAAAGTCTAATAACAAATCTGAAGGACTTTCAATTGACATTGGTGGCTTAGATATAACCAGAGATGTTGGTAAATCACCAGATGGTCCCGGTTTTTTAACTTCTTCCTCTTTAGGCCATTCAGGGTGTTTAGAAATTTTACCGCTTTCAAAAGATTTTGGGGATGAAGGTGGTGGATCTAAAATCCTTGTAGCTAAATCTAAAACGGCACTATTTTCTGGCTCTTTAGGTTTGACAGGTTGTGGAGGTTTCGGAGGTTCCAATTTTTTATCAGGTTCGATATTTACTGTCTCTGGAATTTTTACAGGTACAACAGGTTCAGGTTTTATTAACGGTAATGAAGGAATTGATACGGAATTGCAAGGTAATTTTGGACTCAAACCAGGAAGTGGTATGATGGGTAACTGTGGAGGAGATTGGTTAATAGGACCAAAAAACTTAGAAATCTTTTCTGATTGATTAACTTTTTCTTTCTCATCTATTCTCTTCAACTCTACCTTTGGATTGTCCAGTTTGCTTGCATCAAAATGTTTTTCTTTATCACCTGATAATTTTCTATCACTGTCTTTAGATTCTGAATTACGTGATAGTTTTGGAATTTGAAATTTAGGATCTAGTTTTGGAGTGTCTATTGGCAAAACTGAATCTAGTTTTGCATGGGCAGCTAGCAATTTAAAAGCTCTTTCCCCCTCAGATTCCTCACGATGAGGAGAAGGACTCAACTTACGGTCTTTACTGAAGATGGACTTCTCTGGTTTAGGTCGAGGTTTGTCCTTGCGCAAGTCTGTAGCTCCGCTCGGCTTTGGAGAACTAGAAGAAGATTTTGAAGGTCTTGGTGCTCCTGGACTTAACCCTGCTAGAGCTTTAGCTGCACTAGAAGACGAGGGAATCTTACTGCTTAAACTGGATGACGAACTGCTAGGACTTGAAATTTTGCTCGAGCTTGGTTTCTGCTGTGGTTTCTTGGAAGCTGGCCCACTAATAACACCCGGCTTAAGGCCAGTGTGTGAGCTAGTTTTTGGTGAAGAAGGTAATGAACTTAGCTTTGATCCTAAAGACTTAGAATCTTTATTTCTTTGAGTTTTATTTATTGTTATCTTAATGCCATCAGAACTAGATTTTACCATGTATTCTGAATTTTTACTCACTGCACTTTTACCATCACCTAATTTTTGTGAAGAAGATGATGAGCTGCTGCCTTCTTTTTTAGGTTTGTCAGAAGTCGTCGTTTCTTTCTTGTCTGGATTCGTCATAGGTTCGTTGGTGTAATGTTGTGCTGATTTGAGTTTGTCTATCACCGCTGAAAGAGATCCTTTGCGGTTGCGTACTAGACATTTTGGCGCTGCTGCTGCCGAGGAGCATTGTTGATTGGTGTTGAGATCCTGTGCGGAGGTATTCGGGGACGGGGCTGCTCCAAGCGCCAATGTTAATCCCCCCGATATGCTCGGGGGGCTTGATCCCGCCGTCCCCTTCAAGGGTGCCACCACCTGACCCGCTGCTGCCGAGGAGGTACTCGACTGCTGGGTTAGAGGTAGGGCATCCCCTCCGCTCAAGGGAAAATCCGGCTGCTTTAGTTTAACAGTTGATGATGATGATTTGCTCTTTGGACTGCTATGACCTAGGCTCGAGGATTTTTTATCCTTATCTTTCTTGATTTTTATAGTAACATCTCCACTACTGCCACTGCTGCTTCCACCACTACTGCTGGGTTTACTCAGACTGCCAGAAGATGCAGATTTTAGAGCAGACATGCTTGGTTTACCAGAACTAGACTGTTTTGGTGAGAGACTTGAATGCTTGGGGCTTGCAGATGTGTGCTTAGGACTTCCGTATATTGGTGATGACCCAGCACTTGATGATGAATGCTTTGGACTATGTGATGTTTTTGGTGGTTTTGGTGTAGGGCTAGTTGATGTTTTTACCAAGGATATTGGTTTCATTGAAGAAGATGATGAACTCACGTGAGTGGGAGACGAAGAAAATTTTCTCATTGCAGAAGAAGATAGAGGTGGTGAGGTAGATGGTGGATTTGTAGCTTTGATATTAACAGATACTGGTTTGTTTAATCCTTCTTGCTTCATTGAAATCTTCTCTAAGCCTTTACTTGGTGCCTGAGGTGGTCCCATTACTTCAAGTCTCATACTAACTTTGCTGTCTGACGAAGGACTTCCTTCTCTTCTCCGTTTCCTCTTTTTTTCAAGACGCTTTTCATCAAGTTTTTTACTGTCACGGCTCTTCATTTTGTCTTCTCGACTTCTTTCCTTACTTCTCTCTTCAGGTTTAATTGGTGTGATTGTTATGGAGCTTGGTAATGCAGGACCAGGACTTGAACCAATGGGAATGATTTCTATACCTGGTCTCCTCTCCAGTCCCATGCCAGTTAACATTGACGACAGTTGGGTTGGAGAGGAAGATGGCATTGAAGCTGCGGAGATCGGAGTTATGCTTACAGATGGCGCCACCAGACTCTTATTCTCCGCCATATCTAATATAATAGTAGGTGGAGCCTGGTGGTTATCAGAGGAGTTTTTTGGACTCGAAGAAGTTGTGTTTATAGAATTTTTACGGCTTTCCATTCTAGCTTTTTTTAACTTTTTTAAATTTCTAAGTTCATCAATGTCATTATTGCTATCAGAAGTTGCCGATTCTTCTTCAAAATCAAAAGGTTCCATTGTTGTATCAGGAGGAGAAACTGGACCACTGCGTTCTTCAGCTATATCAGTCATTTCTACTGCTTGAGTTGGTGTTCCTAATGGAGTGGACGACTCTGTGCTACCCTGAGTGTCTTCACTCATATCACACTCCTCGCTGCTCATTTTACGTTTAGGACTGCGTCCTGCCCACACACTACTTGAATCACTTGCAGTTTTACGTCTCCGTTTCTTTGCTTTCTGTTGTTCATTTAAAAGGCTTAGTAGAACCGGTGGTGGTTTTTGTCCTGGTACTAAAGGTTCTACTGTGAGTTGAGATGATGGAAAAAAACTATCACGTGAGGGTACAGGTCCTGCTATTTCTGGAGAGCCTAAGTTTGAAGGATAGGCATGTGATAATTGACTCATGACGGTGCCAAGCTGTCCGTGAGAAGAAACATTTCCATTTGATTGATCAGAGGACTTTGAAGCACCTTTGTTGTCAAAATCCGAGACCATTTTACCCGGTCCCGAATCACCAAGATTACCCAGGGAAAAGTTTCCAAGTGTGAGGTTGAAGTTGCCGCTGGAATGTTGAGACTTGAGGCTCTGGCCTTGCCATTTGTGTATCAGTGCTCGCATCGTGATTGGGATTGATAGGCACCTGCAATAAAGAATCAATTAGAACTAAGTACTATACACCAGTAGTTCAAGAAATAGCTTAGATATTCGTTTCAAGTACATTGTCTCTTTTTCTCATAGTTCTGCTATTTCATCCTTACACTGTCACTAATAAACATCTATATTCAATTTTTTTTAACTCATAATAATTATAACAATAATGTTTTATAAGCTTAAATAATATAATAATTGTGGAGGGAAATTAAACTTCAGTAGTAATGAAACAAGTTTATAATTGGACAGTATTTCCTGATAATATGACTCTTACTGAATTATATTTCTATTGCCATTAGAAACTAGCTAACTACAATCTTGAGTGGCGTAGAATATAATTTAATAAACCTTGAATCATATTAGGAGAGAGCTTTAAACTAGTTCATTCCCCAAATCTCCATTTATCATGGAACTTAATAACTGGAAGTTTTTATGGTACAGTTATTTAGATTGAAAATGGTGACCAAGCTTATAATTTAATAGGCCAGGTAAGTGAAAGGCAAAAAAAAAAAAAAAAACTGATGCTTACCTTTGCACTACTTTGCTGGCAAACTCAGTCATATTCTGGGTGTCAGCAGCTGAGCTGTAGAGTCTGCAGCGCACACCTGCCAGGTCACTGAGGTCAAGCTCTGCGGTAGCCATGCTCTCCTCAAGAGGGTGCTCAAACGAGACTGAGAGCTGCTGCCATGATAGGGCGGAAACCTCAAAGATGATCACGTTCTCCAGCTCTGTAAAAAACGGTGTTGTGATAGTGAGGTGGGCAACAACTTTTAGAGCAGACAAACCAGTTTAGCTACAGTGAAACAAAAGCATTGTTTATCAATTTTGCCTCTGACTTGTTTATTAATTCATGAAATAGAGCAAATATATAAATAAATTCAGCAGATAAGAATTTAGGAAACTTTCTGGTTTTGACAATAGAGTTAAGATGTATCATAAATTATTATACAGTTGTTAATTACATAAGTAGTTAAAGCAACATCAGTATTTTTCAGCTCGTATAAAATAATAATAATTGTTTATTCATTAAAAGATTACATGATTTGGGATGAATTGAAAATTATTTGAGTATCAATTTAAAGGAACTAATGCTAATGTTAGAAATGAGTAAATTTCGGTCTTTGGACCATCTCCAGAATTTATATAAATTAAATAAGAGAGCCGCAAGGCAATTATTGTGCAGGCAACATCGGGAGGTGAAAGAGAGGAGGGCAATTAGGATATGGTGGAAAGAATTGAGAAAGACCAAAGAGGTATCTGTGTTGCCAGCTCAGGATTATGGCGTCATGATCCCGGGCTCTTGCTGCCCACGGCGAGATTACCCTGGGGCACTTGCCACCATGCAGTATGTAGTCATATTCAGTTAGTGGGTAATGTTTTATTAAATAACACTTATTTTTAGGTTCCCATGTCTCTTTAAAACAGTAGTGAAATATCTCAACAATCAGTGCTCATCCACTCTTCAATGCAATATAATTCTCACCATGTCTACTTGATGGTCTGACGCAGCTTGCCACCAATGCATTGAAGAGAACCTGTTGCCTCAGTAGAGATAGAATCTGAGGCACATGTGCTGGATGTGTGAAGGGGATGGTCTGCACCATCACAGCTCCCAGTCCTCGACCCTCGGTCAGGAAGTAGCAGTGCTGCTGGTCTGGCAGTGTCTATAGCATAGGAGCACAGGTGTCAATCAATCAATACTGTATTGGGAGGTGCTTAAGTTCTCTTTGGTGCCGACTGCCTTGACTATGTTTTTTTGTGGTTTTTCATCATACCAGGTGAGTAACGAGGCAGTACCTAACACAAGACAACAGCCGCCTCCTTTCCTATCCTAGTAACCTCGTCGTTCAGTCACCTCACTCCTCTCATCCTAAGGGTTGTCGGGCACCCGAGGCTATGGCCTTTCCTTTCCGCCCTCCGTCCCTGTCTATAGGTTCTACTCTTGAGCAGACAGGACAGCAATAAAAAAAAAAAAAAAAAAAAAAAAAAAAAAATCAAAATATAATTTCCTTGACAATTAATTTTTAAACTTCAAATACAAAAATTGAAAAAGTCACAGAAGGTTAAATCTTGTATTCTATTAGGAAGTTTTGTATCGTTTAGATGCTTCATCAATCTTAATTTTTAAAGAGAACCTGTGACCACAAGATTTTCTCTTACGGAGGATATTTTTTTATTGGTAAGGCCTTTCTAGTTATTACTGCCTTTTCTTTAAATAAAAAAATAATATATTTTAACCTTAATTGTTTATTTCTCTTAAAAATTGAAAACTTTTACAGTAATAGAAATGGTTGTCTCTAAAAACAAAGGAAAATTACAAAAAAGAAAACAAATATCATGCTTACCACAAACAGTCCCTTGCTGTTTGCACAGTCGAGGGCACCTGCAGAGCAGTGCTGCGTGATGAGGGAGAGGAGTGGCTGTGGGGCCGAGAGGTCCCCGCACTCCACGTCTGTCACCTGCTGGATCAGCCTGGCCAGTGCCACACACATGGGCATGGGTGAGCACAGTCGCAGCACATAGTAAGCCGGCAATGCCCCAGAGTTTTGAGGAGTAAGCGCAGCATACAGGGGAGAGCTGGAACAATCGGGACAGACTATAGCAAGAGTTGGAATTTCTCTATCAATACATTTTTTTAAGTTGTTTTCGTACCAATGAACAAACCAAAACCATGATAAAAAAATTGAAGACACATTTCTTATTGAAAGTAGAGTGCAATTATAATATTGTTATACATGTTAGTAAAATATTTTTATGTTGACTTAAATTTGTGACATACAGTATGTTAAAAGTTTTACTCACCTTTTTCCTCCCGGGGGTGCTGGTGTGATGGTGATAAGTGGCAAGGTAGGCAGTTTGTGACTGCTGCTGGTGCTGCCTTCTATGCACACCTCTACGCTCTGGCCCAATGTACGGCCGGTCACTGCCTCAACTGTGAGCGGCACCGAACTGCGCGCTTTCTCGTCTAGCAGGTCGTAAGGAGACACAAAGTATGTCAGTCGCATTGGATGGCCTGCAAAAAAAGGTATAAATAAAAGTTCAATTAACTTATAAGAAACACGTTATAAATATCTCAAGCCACTCATACAACTGACAATTTCATAGAAATTAAAATTGATGAAATTATGAATTTAACATGGGCAGGAGAGAAAATAGAAAATTTATTTTGTAGTTATAGAAAAGTTGATCAATGTTCAATAATAAAAAAATAAATAAATAATAAATAAAAAATAAATAAATAAATAAATAAATAAATAAATAAATAAATAAATAAATAAATAAATAAATAAATAAATAAATAAATAAATAAATAAATAAATAAATAAATAACAAATACTGTAGAATTTAAAGTCAAATAAACATCTAGATGGTCACGCACCACCTCTCCTCTTCTCAAGCACTCCAACGGGTGACTTGTGCACCAGGTTGTGAGGTTCTTTGATGAAGGCCTGCAGCCCTGCCAGAGTGGACAAGTCTGTCTCCAGTGCCTGTAGAGCCAGGAATGCCTTTGCCTTGAGCTTCTTGTCTGACGAGCCATTGAGGTAGTAGATGGCAGCCAGACCCTCAAGCTGCTTGGTGAAGTCAGCAAAGTCCCCACGTGACAGGCAGCTTACCAGCTCTTCACAGCTCTGAGAGAACAACATTGCATTCTACATCATTCACACAAAGCATTTTAATAAGGTAATAATATGATAATGCTAAATAAAACAATTGAAGAAATAAACAACAAATAAATTAACCAATTTCACTGCAATATGTTGTTTTAAATGATGAGGGACATAAATAACTGTTCTTTACTTGCAATGGTTGCAACACAGAGACTAGTATATTGTAACTTTATGCAGTAGAATACAAAGAATCTCCAAAATATGAGAATTAGATGAGAAGCAAGGAACACCATAATATAAGATGGTCTTGTCCAAACTGAAGCAATGAAATGCTCACCTGCTGTTCGACCTTGCCCTCGTGGTGGATCTTGACATCCTTGACACCTCCTGAAGCTTCCAGCACCACCTCCAGGTAGAACATGTCTGACGAAATGAACCAGTCTGTCTTGGTCAGCCCTGCCATGAACTTCAGCCTGACACAAGCAGATAAGCAGCAGGTTAGGAAACTATCTAGATGTTTTTATTTATTATTATTATTATTATTTTTATTTAATTTTTTTTGGTGGTGGGGGGGGGGGGGGAAGCTAACAAGTAACAAAGTAACATCAGGATTGCAATTAGAGATTGTAGCAAGTAGGGCACATACGCACACTTCTCTTTGTATCAAAATAAAAATAATAAAGTAGTCCTCATAAAACAAGATCAAATGACCACCATTCAAGGTAATACAAGACTTATTGATTAAATTAGCAGTTGTGTATAAACCGCTGTGCTGCTACCGAATAAAAACATAATAATATATACATTTAGAGTAGTATTAGTACCTAATGTTGCTGATATAATGCTTACAGTACTAATGGGGATATTAATAACCAACAAATATCCTTACCCTAGCTGCCGTGTAACACTCTCCAATCGCTCAACCATGGCTTGTTGAGAGGTGACCTTGAATGAGTGCTGCAGCGAGTCTAAGCATTTCTGTAGCTGTTGTCGCTCATTTCCATCCATTGGGTAACGCTTGTCCTGCGGCAAAAAATATGTGGTTATGAAGCATCACTGTAATTATTTTGCATTAAAGTTAGCCTCCTGACTTAAAAGGTGTTTACTATGTTATAATTGCACATAAATACAGCATTACAAAACATGGCTAGTTTATTTATAGCAAATTATTACACCCCCTCCCCCCTCCTGGTTTAATGATCATTTTATTTCTATTTTATTAAATTTTTCATAGGCTGATAATGCATACCATATTAAATGTAAATGTTTTTTATTGACTTATTGTAAATATTAATGTATATGACGTGATCAATGTTGACTTGTACAACCAGTAATCGAAATAAAATTATTATTATTATTATTATTATTATTTGTGTTTTTAACTCCCAACCTAATTGGGGTGGTTAAGCGCCAGCACCGGGTCCAATTGGGCCAAGATGAAGGCGCCCGCTGATCCTGTTGGTGATGTTACGATCCAGCGTCTCCTACTCAGCTGCGGGCAATGAGGGCTTCCCGGATACACCCGCAAATAGCCCATCACACAGCCTTTCGGGCAGGTCCTCTCCTAGGCGCGGTGGGACACATTTCCGCTAGCACTCTTGGGTGCTGGATGCCTTTAACCAGGGCACTTAGAGGTGGGGATGCATCTTGGGCTTCCCAAACCAATGCCCTGGCCGCCCTGTGGTTCAAGAACCACAGGCTACGGGCCAGAGGTCACACTCGCAAGGCAACCCCCAACCCGCATGTCCTTCCTGAGCGCGGGGGGACACGTACCGCGAGCCAGAGAAGGGCCTACGCCCATCCCGTAGCTGGATGCCCAGCTTCCAGCAGTTTATTATTATTATTATTATTATTATTATTATTATTATTAGAAACATGTTTGTAAACAAATATTGCTTAGTTCGATTTTTTCAAATAATTAATACATATTAGAAACATGAGAGCCTATGAGGTAAATAGAAATGGCTCATCAGAACATCATCAGATTTTAGTCCACACAACACCTATTACATGAACTTTTTGACATTATTTTAGAGACCTTAACCTTAACGAATTGTTTGTTTTTTTAGATTAAAAAGAAAAGGCTGTAGAGAGGAATGGACACATGATGGAGGGGAGGAAGGAAGGGAGGGGGGAGGGCAGTGTGCATACTTTAGGCAAGGCAAGGGAAGAAATTTAGTTTACCATTAGAGCTGTCTTGAGAGCCTTGGTGTTCTCGACGAAGGACTTGTATTGGCCTGTCTTCGAGCGCAGCTTCTCCATCATCATCTCCATCTGCCATTTTTTATTCCGCTCACCAGAGGCCCCTGCTGTTGCTGCAGTTGCCAAAGCCACTGAAATCAAGAAATGTCATTTAAGTACTGTATGCATATCACATTTATAACTATGCATTAAAAGAGTTATTTGTATATAAATATGTAATGAACAATGTAACCAATACCATTTAAATAGCTGTAAATCTAGAATCAAACCCATCAGTGATTATGCTAAGGGAAACTTAAGGTAGAGATAACGTTGGTCAGCTGTTTTTTTTTTTAGCTCCATTTGATTAACATGTAAACCTTAGCAAATTCACAAAAATTCTGAAATTTTTTTGAGAGGCAGATAATAGTGCCTAAAAGCCATGGAAAAAGTTTTGAACAATTTAACGAGCCGATTTTTTTTAATTAATTTTTTAGTTTGTCTCTCCATGGGAAAGCCCTATGCTGAAAATTAAATAAATTAATTAAAAAAAATCGGCTCGTTAAATTGTTTTGAATTTTTTTTTATGGCTTTTAGGCACTAATATCTGCCTCTCAAAAAATTTTCAGAATTTTTGTGAATTTACCAAGGTTTACATGTTAATCAAATGTAGCTAAAAACAAACAAACAGCTGACCGACGTTATCTCTACCTTAACATAATCTCTACTACTGTATGAATATCATATAGCATAAGCACCAAGTTTTTCATTCTTTCCCTTTTCTATATCATGTATTGACAATGTTTGATATGTATTATAATACATAATATGATGTATGATTTACAGGCTCAATATAGCCTATCATTTTGTATTTTTTGTCTGTTTGCATTCTATAATTATTGTCTACAGTAATTATCAATTTTTGTAATTACATCTGTGTTTGTTGTGTTTATTATTATGTATACCGTATACAATTGTTAATTTTATTCTAAATGTACACTTTTGTGTTTAATAAAAGACTTATGTAATAACTGTAATTGGATCATTGTAGAATGCTGCAGAACATGCAACAGAAAATTGAGAGGTTCTATGGCGTGTTGCGGCATCATCAACATTTTCTGTTACATATGATTCCGTAGCAAATTTTGATTATTTGAAGGCAACGTAATATATGCATAATGCATATTAATCATCTTCATCTACAGTAAAATAAATATTCATACTGTACTAAATGCACATGTATGTACATATAGGCATATACACTGCTGCAGGGAGAAAAGACCAAGGCACTAGTACTGGTCAAATGAGTTTTCAACATAGAAGAAATTTTTTTAAAGGAGGGGAACTGCTTCAGCTTTTATATTTTTAATGTTTTATAAATAATGTCAAACTTACTTGTGCACCAAAAAAATAGTCACCACCCTCCTCCTTCTACCAGTACAGCAGTTGACATTTAAAAAGCGCGCCGAAGAAAATTGGGGCATATGACGTCAAGATCAACGATTGGTTGCGCTTGACCTATCATGGCGCTTCACGTCATAAGCCCCAATTTTCTTTGGCGCACTTTTTGAAAATCAACTGTTGAAATGGTGGAAGGAGGAGGGTGGTAACTATTTTTTTGGTGCACAAGTAAGTTTGACATTATTTATAAAACATTAAAAATATAAAAGCTGAAGCGGTTCCCCTCCTTTAAGCAAAAAATACATCATTAGAAACATGAAATAATAGATCTATACAGTCTTTCAAACGTTAGATTACCCCTGTCAATCATCTTCGGCGTAGTAATTTGTATTCTTCCGACCCATGTTGCCAACAAAATACAAAAAAATAGTTCTTTCACTAGAAAAATAAAGTAGCTGAAAATAAATCAAAGACACTCAATCAATACCTGTTGCATAATAATTGCTAAATTATTGAAACTTCTTTGCAATATTATCTGTCTCGACTTATGTGAAAATCTTCGTAAAATATGAACATATTTCTGTCCACTAGCTCTATCGAAAAAATTTTTGTGTTGGCTGCCATTTTTTACAGCTGTTGTAGTTGATTGATAGGTCATCCATGAACTATTTTTTATGGGTATTCTAACGTTTGAAAGACTGTAGTGTTGTTAGCACATAGGGCGTATTCGAGAAGTCGCTCCGATATGTCTTTATATGTTTTTAAAGGTGAACTGAAGGGATTGCTTTTTTTTCCCTTTGGAACCTTATATTACCTATCCCATCCATCTGCACTAATTTTTTCATGGCAGATACTTATTGTGCTGCTGTAGGACAATTAGTGAAAAAGTGAAGTTGTGACGTATCAGCGACGGTTGGTTGACTTAAAACTCGCCGCGGTGAAAAAACACACGAGCGACCGCGGAAACTGCCGAGAGAGTGGCGATCGCGAGCCGATCGCCGCTCCCTCGGCAGTTTCCGCGGTCGCTCGCGGTAGCTCGTGTGTTTTTTCACCGCGGCGAGTTTTAAGTCAACCAACCGTCGCTGATACGTCACAACTTCACTTTTTCACTAATTGTCCTACAGCAGCACAATAAGTATCTGCCATGAAAAAATTAGTGCAGGTGGATGGGATAGGTAATATAAGGTTCCCCAAAGGGAAAAAAAAGCAATCCCTTCAGTTCACCTTTAAAGAAAATCTGCGAGTCCAGATCTGGCGGAAGTCGTCACGCCCGCCTTTCTACCACCAGAGCCCGCCACCAGCAAGAGTCCTCCCGCTTCTCGCTTTTCACTAAGTAATCTCAATGAGAGCCCGCCATACTCTCTTAGTACCTTGCTAGAAAAAAACAATCATGACATCAACAAACTACTTGTCTCATTTGTAATCCGAACGAACATGCCTATATAAATAAAACTCAACCAAACATTCCATTAAACATTCTTATACATGTCAAGTTCATTGTGTATGTCAAATCCTTATGTTTCACTAACAAATGGTCTCTCTATCCTGGTTAGCCGCTACAGACCGAGCAGGCAGAAGAGGTAATGGTCCCTCATCCTGTCTCAGTACGTACTTGTACGTACCATTCCTACAGTACCATAATTAAACCAGCAAACCTAAACATCAACACACACATAGTCCACCTTTACCAAGTGCTTGGGTGCATGGTCATATAATATTGACCTATTCTCAGTAAAGAATCAAGAAGAAGAAGAAGTGAGAGAGCTGGCGAAAGCCTCTGTCTAGACCTGTGGAGCCATTGAGTCAGGCGTAAACTTAGATTTGTTTTATGCATACCATACACAATAAACACCTTTTCATAAGGCCACTAAGCTACTAGTAATATTGATGAAGAATTTAATGTTTGTGCATTATTGTAGGGGAGGTGGGACGTGATGGGATGGGCTCATAGTAATACAACAGCAAGGCAACCCTGTTGACAGGTCTGTCACTTTGTTATGCTTAGGCAATATGGTTCAAGTGCTTTACCTGCAGGCTTTTGCTGAGGCACAGCAACAGCGTCGCCCTTTACGGGGTAGGGCGCTGCCATCCCGGTGAGCTACTCCATCTCCAAATCCCTCAAACAACAAATTTTACAAGCCACAGCGTCCGATGAACTCCGCGACCGCGACCGCCATCGTTGATGATTGATGACCTCCTTCAGCAATCTGCCGCCTAAAATGCGCATTATTTTCACCTTTTTGATTGGTTCTTAATAAAAGCGCTAAAATCGAATATTTGTTTGGTTTTAAAAATAAGTATTAGTTGGCATATATTTGATTAATTTGTAAGCAATTGAAGTTTTTAAGGTAGAGATAATACTGATCAGCTGGCCCAATGCTAAAAAAATCCCATTCATAAAAATTATGAAAAAAATTTAAAGTGTTCTCCTCTACATCCCCTATCAGTAGGTAAAATATCAGGTATACAAAAACGAGCTAGTTTTTGAGTTATTAATTTTTAAAGTTGACCAATTTAACATGGAAGTTCCATTTCTCAATGTTAAATTAGTCAACTTTAAAAATTAATAACTCGAAAACTAGCTCGTTTTTGTATACCTGATATTTTACCTACTGATAGGGGATGTAGAGGAGAACATTTTAAATTTTTTTCATAATTTTTATGAATGGGATTTTTTTAGCATTGGGCCAGCTGATCAGTATTATCTCTACCTTAAGACATTAGAAAAATAATTTCAATGATTTAAAGCAATACTTGTTGAATGAGATACTGATGAAAGTAAAATATAAGATGTGATACAACAAATTGCAACAAAAATTTACGTCGTCAGCTGCTGCTACGTTGCCAAATTGTGCCGCATGGGCACCCGGTTGACCCGGTGGACATCCCATGCAAAGATCTCTGCAGGGAATAAATTGCTGTAAATTTTGAAGCAAGACAGGTAGTAGTTATAGTAATCAGAACTCCCTAAATATTTTTGACACCGTGGACAAGGTGCAGAGAGCGTCAGGATGGCACTGCAGGTATGCATATTTTTCACAGTCATCAACCGTTCCCCCAACCCTTCTTGTCCTGTGCAGCTTGTTGCTTCTCAGCCACACTCGGTGCTATATTTATGCATATATATGAGAAGCTTGCAATAAAGGCCCATTCACATACTAAGCAGAACAAGAAAAGAAGAAAGCAGACTTGGCTTTCATGTGGCACTGTGAAAGCACATGAGCAGACTACTGTGTATGCATTTATAGCAAAGCAAAACCCAGTATAAACACAACTCTGTCGGTCCAGTATTGAGACTGTTGGGCCAGTACAGTGCCAACACTCCAAAGTGCCGGTCCAACACATTTTTGACCCCCTGTGTTTACTGGGAAGCAAGCAAACATATGTAAATTTTATTGTGTTTTTGACTTTCTGCTTCCTTGCTCAGCCAGCTCAGCTTGCTTTGCTTTTTGTATGTGAATAGGCCTTTTTATGCATAAACTAAAAATATACGTCTTCATTTACAGGCCGACAAGCTGATGATATTTGCTGCAGCCGTGCACCTCTTGTACTGTCCATATACAAAAGTAGAAGAGAGTTTTAATTTGCAAGCAACACACGATGTTTTGTTCCATCGTTTCAACATTTCAGAGGTATAAATAATCAAGTGCATGGACTGATGTAGTGCGTAGTCAATAAGAACACTATAGCATAGCTAAAATTAAGAGTATTAATTTAATCTGTCTCTTTCCCCCTCCCCCCAAGGTAAAGCAGAACAGGTACGGTATTCAAGTGTTTTAGCTCCTCCCACTCAATGACGTTGTGATAGAAAATCATAAGAATAACATTGAGGGGGCGTTTTCTTACTCGGTCTGACCGGTTTGGCTGTTCCGTTTAGCGAGGCAGGGGGAAAAGCGGTCAGAATACTCAGAATGGTCTATCTTTTTGAAGCAACCAGAGCTCCCGTTTCCCCTCCATTTCCCCTCCGAGTGGTCGGCCGACCGGTCTGACCGAGTAAAAAAACAGGCCCTGAATGCCGTGCTTCTATCATGACGTCATGAAAATGGTCACGTGACTCTCGATGCATGTACCTCTTTATTTATTTCCTTGTTCCCCCCCCCTCCTCCACCGCTCTTCCTCACTTACTTCTTATCTACCCCCAAAATAATGAATAACTCCCTACAGAAGACATTGATCATTCGTTTCACTTTTGCAATATTACTGTTTGTATAATTTTTATTCTTCCTATCCACCTCACATGCTAACTGTGATATATCTGTTTGTTTTGTATCAAACCTTTATTTTACATAATTATATAGATATGTTTGCATGTTTTCTAGTATGACCACTTGGAATTTCCTGGAGTTGTGCCAAGAACATTTTTGGGTCCAATATTCATATCATTACTTACATCGCCAGGATTTATTCTGATCCAACTTCTAGAGTTAAATAAATTTTGGGTTCAATATTTTGGTAAGTTTGACATATCAGTGTTATGCTGAGAGTTTTAATATTAATATTTAAATGTTTTATATCTTACAGTTAGAGCTGCCCTGGGTATTTGTGTGATTGGAGCGTTTCGTAAACTCCGAGGGACTGTCAAGGTCATATTTGGAGACAATGTGGCCACATGGTTCACACTTATCACAGCCTCACAGTACCACTTCATGTACTACCTCAGTAGACCGCTGCCAAATATCATGGCTCTGCCTCTAGGTATTTACTTTTCTTATTTTCTATAAAAAAACATTTTTATAAACTAAAATTAAGTATTTTGATTTTTATTTCAGCAATTCACATTAGTTTTTATCACCTCCACCTTTAGAAATGTATAATTTAAATTGTGATTTTATTTTGATTAATTTAAGGGTTACAGTATTTATAACTACATGCAGGGATTGCAGGGTGCATTAAATTTTCTGTAAATACAATTATTTGATTTTTTAATTGAGATTAAAATGTAACACTATAATAATTAATTGTAAATATAAAAATTACTGCAGAGTTACAAATATAATTATTTTTTTAATTACACCTTCTTCATTTCTTAATGTTGAAGTGCTTATATTTATTTAGCGTCTATGAAATTCACCTCTGTTTGGATACAGTTCTGATGGCGATGCATCACTGGTTGAACCAACAGCACGGCCGATTCATTGGTTTCTCTGCTGCGGCCATTCTCATTTTCCGAGCAGAGCTGGCCATTTTCCTCGGCTTGCTGTTGCTTTACGACATCACTAGCAAGCGTCTTTCTCTAATTAGGTAAGACCAGCAAGTTAAGCAACACACTGAAAACAAAATATTTTAATATACAATGTAATATTGATGGTGCCGCGGCTAAACTGACCAATAGCGAATGACTGGAAGTGGCAAAACAGACTAACAGGCATTGTTGCACTGTAGCTAAAATAACAATGTGCATGGTTGTGGGAACAGCCATTATAGTCATTTTAGCCACCACACAGCAATTTCTATTACAGTCCGGTTTGCCACTTCGTGTCATTAAAGGGTACATATATGGTAAGAAAAAATATACAACAGTACATAACGTTAATACGTAAAAAAAATTGGATAATGTAACAAATGTAACAATATCAATACTGTATCCAGGTTTGGGAAATAAAATAATGTGTGACATTCTTACGACAGAATGTAATTAATATATGTATACTGTACACTGTAATGTAATCTTATTTTATAAATTTGAAGTACAGTGCATTTAAAATTTATAAATCACTAAATGTACTATCTTTATAGATTTTAATTTTATTTTTATATATATATATATATATATATATATATATATATATATATATATATATATATATATATATATATATATATATATATATATATATATATATATATACAGAGATTTTTAGCTTTATTTCTACTTTCTAGACTTTTTTTGAAAATATTTTATAAACACAATTGTGTATATAATTATATAAATAATATAACACAGAACTTAACGATTAATCTCAGTTACTTCGGAATCAAAGAATATTTTCCTGCAAACGAATCGAATGAAATAAATTTTAAAAAATCGAGAATGTTCTAAAACTTAATCGCTTATGGTTTGAGCAAATTCAGTCTTGCAGTTTTCTTACAACAGCTCCATTTCCGGTTTCCGTCCATAAGGTCAATGTTAAACTTCTACCTCAGTTTTCACAAAACTGATAAGACAAATTCGCTTCAAAATTTGTATGCCAATTTGATGGTGAGTTCTAAGTCCCCTGCAAGTCTTGTTGCATTCAGGCGGTACGATTGCGAGATATCAACCTACTGAGATTCATCCTTAAGAATAAAAACACACAGACTAGAGGTATGCACAGGCTTGGGCCAGGCCTCAGCAGTCTGTAACGGGCCCAGAGCAGGCCGGGCCTAGCTATTCCTCAAAACTCAATGACTTTTTTGTTTTGTTATTTTTTACTAAGGGAGAAGAGGAAGAAGGAAAAAATGCAAGCAAAAAAGAATAATGTAAAGCGTCTTTGTTGTCAATTTTATGATGTGTTTGTTGTAAAGCACTAAAATATAAAGGCACACATTGAGCATGCATAGGGTAAATCACGGCCGGGCCATACGCCAGGCCTCACTGTGAAGCAGGTTTCACAAGCCCAGGCCAGGCGCAGCAGCCACCAAAATGGATCAGGCGAGGTCATGCGGGGCCTATAAAAACCGGCCCGTGCAGACCTCTAACACAGACTATGTGTGTATTTCGACTATGCATGTCTTTATAATCTTAATATGTATTTATATCTGAAGCTAGCAGCTGTTGTCTGGATGCATATTTAAATTAACCTGATGTGTTTCAGTGCTTTAAAGCTTGCTGTGCCCTATGGTGTGAGCTGTCTGTTGCTGACTGTAGCAGTGGATTCTATCATGTGGCGTCGCCTGGTGTGGCCAGAAGGAGAAGTGCTTTGGTTCAATGCAGTGCTCAACAAAAGCCACGAGTATGGTGTATCCTTTATCTGAACAGCAATCTTTTTTACTACAGTATCATCTTTTATTAAGAGCTTGTGAGATAAGTTAATGAGTATTTTTTAAAGTTAAGGGTAAGATAACACGAACAATCAATTGTTGGTAGTCCCATTTGATGAACATGTAAACCTTAGCAACCTCATAATAATTCTGATTTTTTTTTAGAGACAGTTCTTGGCACAAAAAAAAAAAAAATATGGAAAAAATTTCAAAACAATCGGTCGATCCAATTTTTTAAAATTAATTTCTTAGTTTAGGTCTCCATGGAAAGCCCTATACTGAAAATTTAAAAAATTCATTTAAAAAAATTGGATCGACCGATTGTTTTGAAATTTTTTCCACATTTTTTTAGTGCTAAGAACTGTCTCTAAAAAAAAAAATTCAGAATTATTATGAGGTTGCTAAGGTTTACATGTTAATCAAATGGGACTATCAACAATCGATTGTTCGTGTTACCTTACCCTTAAGTATACTTTAATTACTGTACCGTAAGTAACTTTAGAACACACAGTAGTTTCCTTGACGGCCCTCAGACCTCCCCATTCCTGT